>LBNU01013852.1:34086-44869 GCA_014162995.1 Artemisia annua | reverse complement strand
AGCTTAATGGTTTTAAGCTTTAAAGGAGATCTAGCTTGAAAAGCACCAAAAGCTATAAAGCTGAAACCAAATTGAACAAATAGTTTGGAAACAAGATGATGGAACTTTCAAGGAAATAAGTAAAACAAACCAAGCTCACGAATAAGGCAATAAACAAAGAATAAGCAATTCAAAAAACCAAGCGACCCCAAAAACAGGCCTTGATGCTTTTGCGCTTAGAAATCAGCTAGCGGGGCAAAAGAAAGGTTCTCAAGGCCTTAATTAAGCCTGGATTTCGTAAAGCTGAAGCAACAGCTAAGGCTTCCCAAAGAACAAAAGAAAACTCAAAGGAGAGCTTTAAGTTTAAGAGCTTGTGATGGGCTTGAAAGAAGGTGCGCACAAACTTCCACTGAATTGGGTACAAACTTAGTGAATGTTTGTTAGTTGACAAAGAAACAACTAAAATGCTTCACAAAAGCTTTAATCCCACAGATGGCACAAAAGCTAGGGAATACTCAATGTAGCTACAAAAGTTGAAAGAACAATGAAAGCTTAAAAAAAAAATTAAACTTGTAGAACTCAAAGTGAGCACAAGTTTTTGGAATCAATGTGGTTTTGGTTGTTTGCGTTTGGTGCTGTGGTGCAAAAACTTTATATTTTTCAACATTTTAAGTTCATTTGTTCATTTGTGCTTCACTTTTTTGGAATTCTCCAAACAGCTTATTTTGCTTATTGTTCTTAAACTTTACTCAAACTTGGGAGAATTTCCCGTGCTTGTGCAAATCTTGTTTGGATTAGCTTGTGAGCTTTCGTTTTTCTTGTCACTTAAACCCAAACCCACTTTCCCAACTTAAGTTGTAAACCAATTCAAGTGAGTTGTAACCCACCTTCTTCAAAGGCCATCAAAGGCTTCTTTAAATTTAAAAAGCTCTCCCTGCAGTTTTCTTTGGGTTCCTTTGGGGAAAGCTAGCTTTTGCTTAAGCTTACTGAATCCAGGTTATGGCTTGAGATTCCTTTGCTAAAGCTGAATTCTTTAGGCCTTCAAAAAAGCCCATCAAGGGGCCTGTTTGGGCGTCGCTTGGTTTGGAATTTTGGCTTAATTTTTCTTGTTATTGCCTATTCATGAAAAGCTTTGTTTGTTTTTAGTTATTCTGAGTCCATTCCATCTTGTTTCAAAACTTTATTTTGTCATGGGTCTTCAGGGGGCTTAGCTTTTTGCGTGCTTTTTCAAAGCTTAAATTCCTTTTTAGCTTAAAACATTTTTAAAGCTTAAGGGTTCATTAAAGCTGCAACACAAAGCTTCTTTTTTTAAGTTCAAAATTTTGTTTTCAACCAAAAGTATTTGTTTCATTGTAAATTCAAAGTTCAAAAAGGAATTCCAAAAAATTCAATATTTAAATTTAGTGATAGCCTTTTCTATTTAAATAGGATTTAATCTATTATTTATTTTCTATTTTTTATTAAAGCACTTTATTTTTTCAATTTTCTAGGTTCTGTAAATAAGGTGTTTGTGTAAAAATCATAATTATATCTTTTTCTTGTATTATAATAATTATATTTTAGTTAGTTTCATTATAAAATCAAAATAACATTTTAGTTATTTTATTCTTAGCAATCTTTTTATTATTTTTTTAAACTGGTTTATTAAATTAAAAACAGTACTTTAGAACAAATTTATTTTTGGTTCAACTGTTTTCATTATGCTTATTTCTTATTAATATATATTAAGCTATTACTAGTAATTTAAATAACAATAATTCAAAATAGTTATTATAAAGGTTTAGGAACTTTTTATTATTTGGAATCCTGTTAATTGTTAGTAGATAGGTGTAAAAAAAGTCATATTACTTTTAAATAGTTTATGTTAGTTTAATAAAATTAGTAATTTAGTAGTAGTATAATAATATAAAAAAAAAGTTCAAAATTATTTTTCTTTTTTCTTATTTTCTTTTTGTCATAGGAATTGTAAAAAAAAAAAGTAATTTCACATTCTTTTTAGATTAGTTGGCTTCCCAGTTTCACTTTTATTTTACGCGTAAGAACGTATTTTTAATTAAACGGCGCGTTTTAGTTTTTTAATTTCTTAGTTTCTGCCTTACGTGTTGTATATAGGATAAATCAGACACATTCTCGTAGTATAAATCATTCATAAAAACCATTTCCGTTCTTAATCAAACTCGATCAAACAATTCGTTTTTGATACAACTTCACAATCCTCGGTCGGAACAAAACAAACCCGTTTTTATTATTTTTCTAATATCCTTGGACTTCCTTGAAATTGGTTTCTTGGAAAAACCTCATGATTTTGATTTACGGTTGGCCATCACCCAAAGGTAGGCTGGTTGACGGGAAAAACCTTGGACCGTTTCGGGAATCAATTGATCAATTATAGTTAATTCTATTAAAAGGTCACTTGATAAAACCCATTGGGAATTGGTTATAAGTGGTTTTATACTTTAGTTTCCATCAAACGTTGCTAAGCCTTCACAGCAATTCCCATGTCCTTTTTTATTAAACTTTGACAAGTGGGAAACTTTGGAAGAAGCAGTGGAAAAACTGGCTTTTTTTAGTTTTTGGTAACCCACTTGGTATGTTAACCTTTTTGTGTTAATAAGAGATTTTACCGTTGGTGATTTAACAAAAGTAATTTTTTGGTTTTTTGCACTTAACAAGTGATTATTAAGGAGGGCAGTGTAAAACGTTTTATGCAGTGGAAAAGACTTGAAGTCCACTTTTCAAAATTACTGGCTTCTTGGGATCATTGTTGATATTTTGAATAATAATAGGTTGTGTTCTTGATAATTTGTTTGTGTTACCATATTTTTTTTTTCATAAAAATTTCCTTCTCCCCACCTTAGAACCAACCCACTAGCATGTAAAATGAATTCAACTACCACAAAAAAAAGTATAACATGGCTTTTTTTTTGTTCATCACAAAATCAACACTATTGTTTGAAGTTTAAATTGATCAAAATCTCCTTTTTACCCTAGAGAGTTGTGACCTCTTTTCTCAACATCTTAAGCATTTAACCTTTTTAACAGTTTGTCTAGGTTTTGTTAACATGTTTTTCCTGTTCTTTTCTATAAAAATCAGTATAAAAACTTTTGTTGGATAGGTTTCTTCAAAAACAATTTTTTAAAACATTTTCATCTAATAATTGAATCACTATCACTCTAATACAAAAACATCGGGTTTCTGGCGTTAAACTCTTACCTTTCACTTTTAACACTATTGGAGGTCATTTTTTTCAAGTTTAGGTTCTGAAATTCTTTCTAAGACCGTATGTTGCTTAAAAAATTCTGTAACCTTGGAGTGCTGGAAACAACTCTAAGTGGTGGAAGGTACGATTGTACCCAAAACCCAGACTAGTTTTAACTAGTTCATTGAGCATCCAATTTTTACATAGACTTTAAATTGATAAACAAGGTGTTCAAACAGATAAAATTACATTTTCAATTCAACTTTTTAAGCTCAACTCTTCTTTTAGCTCATTCACTAGTTAATTTATTCTAACTCTTTAATAACAAATCATATCATCCACTAAATTTTTAGTATTTATCGTTAGTGCTTCAATTTTTTTTCTTTAAACAAGTATGCACTCTTCCTAAAGATTGACACAATTATACTTAGCAGAAAAACAAGAAAACTTGTCTTTGACTCTCAAAACATTCAATTTAGCCTTTATCCACATTTCTCTTTTGCCCTTTACTTTTTTTAGACAATTTTCAATTTATGTACCTTTTTCAGAGTCAGAGAAAAAGCCTCATGAAAGAAAGCATTTACTGTTAGCAATGAAAAACACCAGCCTTTCTTGTAGAATTTGTTTCGTTCATCAGCTTCAGCCATAAACTCCAATCAATAAGCGTTAACAACCAATTCAAATTTGCCAACATTTTGCCTTTGGTTTTTTTCATATGTGGTTCTTTCTTCGCTTTAATTAAAGACAAGTGGATTTATTATCCTTTGCCTCCGTGGTTTCTGATTTTCCCTAGCCAAAAAATGTCCCAAACTGTGGAAGTTGGAAACAACTCACTTTTTTTAATCAAACCTGGCATCTAACTTTTCCTTAACCTGTGGATTTGGTTGCATTCTTTGAAAAAAAAACTTCCTAAGCCCTATCATAACTAAAGAAGAAGTATTTTGAACACTATTTGTCCATTCTCTTCTAATGTTCAATCAATTCAAATTTGCTCTATGTTTTCATTGAGTCAAATTAATAAGAAAGCCATTCAACTTGAGTAGAGAATGATGCATTTAAAAAGGGGGTTCAAATTCTATACCAAAAGGAAACATCTTCTTATTGATAAACCTTGGCAGTGAGTTTTTAAATAAGAAGCATTACCAGTGGAAACAGTTGGAAACCAGCAGTGGCAAAAATTTTCATCATTCACTAATCAGCTTCACTGTCATCATTGTCAAATTTTTTAATTTGACCATCATGCCCAAGCTTACTAGAGGCTGAAAACTAGCTTCCTGTTCTTAAACCTTTGCTTAATTAGTTGAAATTATTATATTAAAGTCATTGGCTCATTAGTTTCATTCAAGTTTGTTTTCCCAAACTTTAAAACAATTAATTGTGAAAACTCAAGCAGGCAAACTTTAAGAAAAACTTTCAAGTTTGAAGTCTTTCCCTTTTTCACCCTTTCAATTCCAAAAAACACAGTCAATTGAGTAAAACTTAGTTTATTGAAGTTGGTGGAAATATGTTGTCAAAAGGGAAGAATTTCCATTCTTGAAGCAAATGAATTTTCATAGCTTTGCTTCAACAATGTCTTTTGGTCTTTCTTGTAGGCATTTCCATTGCACCACAACTGAAACAAGGATCTTCAATTTTTTTTTGCATGTTTTGAAACTGTAGTGGACATTTATGATCTTTTGGAAGGACATAAGCAAGGAAAATTCTTGGGCCATTCAAGTCTTCTTTCTCTGGGTGCTTTCATCTTGTTGTACGTTTAGGCACGAAAAACTGTTATTAAATCTTTGATCTCCATTTCTTTTCAGTTTGTGGTGAGATGAGGCCCTTGGAAGGAAATACCATTTAAGTATGACTTTCCCACAAGCATAATCCTGGACATGAGAAAAATATGCTCTTATCTATGATCCCTACACACATCATCAAACTCATTAAGTTTGGAGTTGGGAAGCTCTTGGAACGAATAGTTGACTGATTGTTGGTTCCATCTCCATCCGTTGAGTGAGTGAGTTAAGCTTCTTCTATGGATCTTCTAAATCAAAGTATCAGAACCTGGCTCTGCATACCACTTGATGGATCTAAAACACAACATGTGTTGTTGATACTTTGAGTAACATTATTAAGTACGCGGAATTTACTTAAACACACACTTAGAAGACAGTCTGTAGTATATGACTGTATTTGCTGAGCTGAGTATAAGTTGTAATGTACACAAAGCTAATATTATAATGATAATAATACGAGTGATCCTTAGCTATCACGTAGGCGTTACACCTTGAATCTCTAGGGTAATTCATAACCTTATGACCTAGGGATCTCCTTTTATAGAGCAAGGAGTCCTTTACTAAGATAAGTATTAAGCCTACTAATAGAAATACCAAGCATCTATTCTTATACTATATATCTATACACATAAATACATCATTATCTAATAAGCAGTGGTACATTATACTATTACTAACAGTGGTAATGAGTTCCACTGCAGTGCATTCTTTCAGCATGGTCTTCCACAAGCCTACCTCAGTGGTAACTGTTTAGCTTTATTCCCAAATTAAATAAGACTAAATTTTTAGTTGTATTCGAAGGGGGTTTATTCTTCGATATTAAATGTGCTATCTACGACGGACCTAGTTTAGGTCCGTGGGTAGAATTTTGAGGTTAATAAGTAGCTACAACATACTGTGACGCGCTTTATTGAATTGACGAATTCGTAAGTATTGACGATCTTATTTATATACTTAATTAAACTCTAAAGGCTTACAATGTAGTACGCTATGTGTTATGTAGTTAGGACGTCGTTAGGTTTTGGAATATAAAGTTAAGTAAATGTATTTGTGAATTATCGGGTTGACGAACTAATCGATAAACGCGCAATCTATTTAAAGGACTTAATTAAGTACGCCTAGACCCATAGGTACGTTTTGGTTTGATGGTATGTTTTTTGTGGAGTTGACACCACACCCAAGCACGGATACCAAACACTAAAAAGAATACAAAAATGGATTTTGGAAAAGGAAATGGAATACGTCGGGATTGGGAATATTTTGATTTTGAGACTATATTTCTAAAATTGAGTTTACTTTATTAGGAAGTGTTCGAGTTTGTAGTTGGGCTCGTCGTTGAGTAGCCGTTACTTCTTACATTACAATTGTTTCTGAGCTCATTTCGGTACTGAGTGATCAATAGCCCCACTTTTACTCTTGAATATTGTTTTTCTTAAACTTGGGGTGAGAAACGTGCCAACTTAGTTTTATGTGACTATTTCATTGGTGTTCGGAATTTAAAACTGTATGGCCTATAGCTATGTTCTGATTATCTGCCATAGAGCATGCCCTCGGTATCCTTACGAATGCCGGCATGTCGATCCTTGCGATGCTATTATATGAGATTTTTGGATTGCATTTATGATTTATGTTAGAGCATGTCGTATCCTTACGAATTCCGCGGCATATTCCACTCCTTGGATACCACTTGCTATTCTTTGAGATTGCTCTAGTTGTCTTGTGGTAGAACAACAACTAATAGTGTGCACTCTTATAGGGTTTGATTTGCGGAATTGAGGACTAAACTTCTGGTCTAGCGTTATGCTAGGGGTTTTTCGCAGTTTTATAAGATGAAACCAACTATCTCGGTCTCTTTGAATTAAAACCGAATGATTCTACTACCAGCGTAAGCTGACTATTTATCAGCCCGATTTCTCCATTAGGGGGTGTATATATAAAGTGCAATGCTCTATAGGAACCTATGCTGGTGAGTCTGAGAGCTATGGCAGCGATATTAGTTAAAGAATCTTATTTAACGTTGAAAAATCCTGATCAACTAATCTTGCGGTCGAACCTAGGTTTAAACACCTTTACGTTTTGGGTCCTCCTTACTATTAGGCATTTCATTGAAAGCATTTACATCCATTGAAGAATTAAAATGTATAAACTTTAAAGACCTTGGATAATGGATTATCTACCAATTGCATATCAAATAAATTATATGTTATAACCATTATCTTCTGTTCTATATCTATAACTTGTAGCGGAACGGTGCCTGAATAATATAACTTTCGTTGAATCACCCCGAAAGCTTGACAATAGATCTTCCACATTGTATATCCATATATTGTTGGATTTACGTAGGCCCTTTACATACGTCCGTATGTCGGGAAATCTGTGTGATTACAGGCCCCTATAACGGCAGTTTAGAACCGAGCTTAAGCTTACTTTCTTATTTCGGCAACCAATAGTTTCATCATCTATGGCGGGCAATAGTAGATATTTCCAATGCGGCCACACTTCTGCACCAACAGCCTTGGCATTCTAATGATTACTAATCGACCACATTCATACGCATAAGAGAAACTTAAATGGAATCCATTGCGCGTATTTGAGAGCTGATCTATAATAGATATTTGAGAGCCACAATTCTTTCCCTGCGTTTTCAGTCAGACTTTTGGCATCTGACTCATATTCGCCCAACTCCTTTCAATAATAAGTCCAAAATCGCCAATTTCACCTTTACCTGTTTATTACCTGGATCACTAAAATAAACATTAAGCACTTGATTCTCATGCATAATAAGGTAAAACAAGTTAAATCATAAATAGGTATAAGATGATGCTACACTAGAATGTAATATACTCTATTTGAGTTATCTCTTATCAGGACCAGGCATACAATGCAACAATCCGACACATCGTTCTGTTCTATAGAGAGCAAGTTTCTATGATTCCCCATGATTCTCCTGCATTCTTGTCACGTAAGTCTTTACCATGGCCAGGCAGACATCTCGCTATAGAGAGTTCACTTTCATCTGTATATTCATCCTATAATGATGTTAGATGAAGTTGACAAGTAATCATTAGGATAGAAAATCTTTGGACTTGAAGCCAACAGATCTAATATAGCCATGGCGTGAGGGCTTTTTGCGATATACAGTCCTTGAAAACGAGTCTATAGCATTCGTAAAGGTATCTTCACCTTGAAGTTGTGGAAGGTTCAAGATGTCATTCCTATATAACGGGTTCGGTAGTTCTTCCCGGTGGGGAAACTTTATTGATGCAGATAGAAACCGATGGAAAGGGTTGGAGATACAATCCCAAGAGGCGAGATGAGATCCTGGCGGTCTGTAAAACGCTCAAGACCATTTGACTTACGCTCATCTATGATCACATAAGAGAGATATTATGGAATAGAGCGACGCTAGATTCGCCTGGGATCGTACATCTCACTGAAGAGTAAGGTTACACAGCAAAGGTGCATACTGCGAGCCTAAAGTCTTCCAAGATTTTTATAGCGAACGTACTGTGAGGTAAGCCTTTATTGATTATTAGAGTTGGATCATCTTCGAACAGAAAGTCCATGCGAATTGCCACAATCCACTTATGCCTCATCCCATACCGGATGATGCAGTGAACTCGACAAAAGGAGAGATACAATTGCCATAGCGCTAGGATCGAAGGTTGAGGTAGCGCGACAACATATTGGAAAACTGTTTAAAATTCGTAGAGGCACTATTGGTGCTAGTCGAGGTATTCTCTAAAGTGCGCTGCTCATAGGTGGTTGGTTTTGGTTGTGGTGGGTTTTTTCGGAGGGTTGCGGATCAAGATAATATTCCATAATGGCCGATGGCCTTAACCTCTAAAACCATAAGTTAATGGTCCTAACAAAAACTTATAAATATGTAGATGCCTAGCAGCACCAATTGCGTATGATGTCCTCATTAACATATCATTCTTGTAAATGTTCGTCTTCCACTACCACATTAGTTGAGATTGCGAAGCTTAAAGATGAGAAACCATTCACAAAAACCCAAATACATTCCAATTCTCTAAGCATGATCCATCGAATTGTAACCAATCGGTAATGGTAACTAACAATAATAATCGAAGGAAATTTAATGTCTCTCTTTTTATAAAAACTTTTACTTAGGCTGAAATGAGTCTCAATGATCAACAAAATACACTTTCTCACAATATTTATGCTAAATGATGAATTTAATAAACTTATGGCAAACTTGAATTTAAACGGAGAACTTAGAATTTTTATTAAAGAACTACAAAAGTACACTGGAAATAAGCTAGGAATTACACTGAAAGGATGAATTACATAAAAGCTAATGTTTATAATAAATTCGACATTATTTAATTAAGCTGAAAATTACACACATCTTCCTGCTTTTCTTCTCCCATTTATAGAGACCAATTAGGGTTTTGGGGTACCCTGTTGACCTTTCCCAGCAATAATCTCAGCTCTAGGATGATGCAAACTTGATCTAGACCACACCTTCAATTTGGCGCCAAAATGGTTATGATAACCATGGTGTCTAATAACTTGTGATTAGGTGGTACTTTTGGAACTGAGGTTGAGGGAACAGTGGGGAGCAGTGTTTAGAGGTGATTATGAAGGTGTAGGGTGGTTTGGCAGGGTCACATGTGAGTGGTTTGGAGAGTGGTTTTGCACAGGGGAGAGTTTGGGAGGGAGTGGTATTGGGTTTGACTATTTGACTTGGCCATAAATAAAACGGGGTGTTTTTATGATAGTGGGTGTTGGGCTTGGGGAAGATTTTGGGCCACAGGGAGATATAAGGGATTGGGCTGATGGGGGTTATAAGGGGTATTGTTTTGTTGGGTTATAAGTGTTAGGTCCATTTGGTGTAGAGACAAGGTAAGCCCAAGGACTAATATTGCCAAAGCTGAATTTTTAGGGACCCAACCTGCCATCTTTCAAAGTTTCCAATAAGGACCAATATTGCCAACTCAAAATTCCACAAGGACCTTTGTTGTTCATTTTCCAAAATAGAATCATCCGGGGACTAAATTTGCTAATTTGCAAAGTTGAGGGACCAAACTTGCAATTTCTCCAAACTTTTAACCCAAGGATCATTTTTGATAACTTTTGACTTTCAAAGGACTTTGGTTGACTTTTCTTTAAAATAATTGCTCAGGGACTGATTTTGTCAAGTTTTGAAAGTTGGGGGACTGAAACTGCCAATTATGCAAACTTTGTTCGTTTTTCATCTGTTTTTAAACATTTTGCATTTGAGACATATAAAACACGATCCTTGGATATTTTATGCATTTTGATGCGTTTTTGAGTGTTTTTAGATGTTTTGCGTTTCAGAATTGACCAAAAATGATGAGTGTTTGAGCACTCATCAATACACGAGGCAGATCCAAGTCAATCATGGCTTGGGTCTCCAAAAGAAACTAACTTCTTTCTTTTATGTGCAGAAACATCCAAGGGCAAAAAGGTTAGATCAAGGAATTTCAGATAGTAGATGTTCAAGGCACAGGACTGGCAACTTGTCCTATTTATCAAACTTTGAACCTTTTGATGGACAAAATGTCAGCTTTGGAGGAGGAGTTAATGCTAAAGTTACTGGTAAAGGTGTTATTAAAACTGGTAACTTGGATTTTGAACCTGTGTACTATGTGAAAGAGCTTAAGTATAATCTTTTTAGTGTGTCACAGATGTGTGACAAGAAAAGCAATGTTCTTTTTACTGAAGAAATGTGCTATGTCCTTTCTAAGGATTTCAAGATGCCTGATGAGAGTCAGATCCTTCTTAAAATCCCTAGAAAAGGCAATTTATATAGCTTTGATATGAACAACATTGTTGCTA
>LBNU01013852.1:0-20981 GCA_014162995.1 Artemisia annua | reverse complement strand
TCTACTTTGACCAGTCCTCTTCGAGACACGTTTACATCACTGGTAGACCAGCTTGAAATTATTATCCGGCCAGGACTAGTCTTTTCGATTCACGACTTTTCATGTTTCGTCAATTCATGAGTCAAAATCTGAGTCATAAGCAATTCACGGTTTTTACTTGGATTTGTAAAACCCGCGAAAGACTCTTAGCCACTTGCTCCCCCTCAATATGTGCCCATTGATTGAATCAATTTTGAAAAACTTTGGCACATACGGGTGAGCTTGCAAAAGAGATCATTTATTCATCATTTTAAATCACTTGCTCCCCCTCAATATGTGCTTTGTTCATATTCCAAAATCTTTTAAAATTTTAGCACATAAGGGAGCGATTCTTTTTAGTCCAAAACATCCTTTTAAGTCCACAAACATCACATTTAATCATTTGCTCCCCCTTAATATGTGCTTTCCTTAAAATCCAAAGTCTTTATCATTTTAGCACATGAGGGAGCGTTCTCTTAAGCTCACAAAACATTCTTTAAGAGTCCAAAATATCACTTTTAAATCAGTTTTTATATTTAAATCACATTCTCTCCCCCGATCATAAAATTTCAAATCATTTGAGATTTTGTGATCCCAATTGATTTAAATGATTTTCTAAAAAGCTTTGGAGAGACATGTGATAAAATTTTAAACGTTTACTGATTTTGAGACACTTTTTGAGTTTCACTGTGGCTGGTGCACAAAGTTTTTAAAGGTGCAGAAATTTTGAGCACATACGCTCCCCCTCAACTAATGACCCATTTTTCCATTTTAACGTTTAATAGCCATTAATGTGAGCGTTAACGTATACGAGAAAATTTAAGACCGATGGCCACCTTGTACACCACAAAATCTCTTTTGAAGAATTTTAGAAGAAAGAGATTTTGGGAAAAGAAGACTTCTCTTCTTTTACTAGAAAGGCTGCACTGAAGCGTACAGCATTTCGGATAATCCACACACAGTGAAAGCATGAAAAACGTGTTTTTACACGGATTTTGAAGACCGGGTTGCTATCTTAAGTAATAGCAAACCATAATTTTAAGCGCGGGTTACAGTCTGAAATAACTGCAAACCATAATTAAAGCGCGGGTTGCAGTCTGAAGTAACTGCAAGCCATTGAGGCATGTTTTGAAAACATTTTGAACTTCTGACGATGCCAGAAGACATGCCTAAGAAACAAACTATTTTTGGTATTTTTGAGTTTTTCTGATTTTTATGGTTTTTATAGGTTTTATATTTTTGTATTTTTCTTTTCTAGGTTTTATATAAACTATATAAAAGGATATTTGAAGCGAATCCATTACTCCTCATTCTCTTCCTGAAGACTTTAGAGTGGTACTGGCATGAGATTCTCCACACCACTTTGCTGGAGAATAAATCGAAACCGTTCTCCCGGAAGTGCTTTGGTTGAAGAAATCCGCCAGTTGAAACTCTGTCCTTGTGAAGTGAAGTTCCACCACATCACTGGAGAATCTATTTGCCCGACTTGCAGCATTGGCGAGAAACATTATGATAATTTTGATAGAAACACTCTGAGTGAATGATTCCTTAAAATCAATGCCTTTCTTATGATGATAACCCTTAGCAGCAACCCTTGCCTTGTGTACAGAACGTCATCATGCTCATCAGATGTCACTTTAGGATCCATCTAAGAGCACTAATCATTGTACAGTCTGGAGATGGTGCCAATTCTCATACTTAGAGACAATAGAATTGTATGGAATTATAAAAGCACCATAAGGCAAGTGTGTCCAGATGCCTTAGAGTGTACACCGGTTGAGTAGAATTCCCATTATAGTGAAGATCATGTGGTTGTGGGTAGAACACTGATGTGCTTGTGATAAGATCTCCTGAAGAATAAGCTTTAGAAGAAGATTCAGGAGCAAATGTGTCTTTGAATGGAGCAACATCAGGTGGAGCAGATGGATTTACTACAAACAATTCGTCGACTGCAGTACCTTGATGTACGGAAGGAGATTGTATGTATGATGAAGTTGATGAATGACTTGCTGATGGAGCGTCTTGAGCCATTGAAGAAGAACAAGGTGGACCATTTTAATCGTTTGGAACATGAGCTGCGATGGCTGGTGGTACCGGTGTATCACCAATTGGCGGCTCAAAGCATTCATCAACCACTTGATTAGCCAAGATTTCCAAATCCTTATCGGTAGATGGTACATACCGTACATGCAGGAATGGGATACAATAACTGAACTGGTTGGTTCAGAAGACAAGAGTTAGAAGCGGGTCCTACACTGATGTGTGCAGAAGCCATTTGCTCAGACAGCTCA
The DNA here is from genome assembly GCA_014162995.1 of Artemisia annua. Taxonomy (NCBI): domain Eukaryota; kingdom Viridiplantae; phylum Streptophyta; class Magnoliopsida; order Asterales; family Asteraceae; genus Artemisia; species Artemisia annua. The sequence goes on along the minus strand of LBNU01013852.1, from coordinate 18,672 downwards.
TAGAATGTAACGTGAATGGTTTCCAAAATTTTTCGGGTTCGTATGTCGTAGATTCGACATCCCTTATGATCTGTAGCATAACCACCAAATATTTCAACAATCGCTTTAGCTTTTAGCCTTTCCAGATCTTGGTAGTCATTTTGTAGGGTATGAAGAACTCTCATGAAGATGTTGACAGTATTGGGTTTGTGGGCATGTCTCTTTCGTTAGCGCAGTTGACTAGCCGAACAAATCGAGATAGTGTACACGGTAGTGACACGTTTGCCTTGAAGAAGATCAACACCATCCAATTCTCATAGAAATTACACAGTCACCGACGACACAATCTCCAAAACCCGTAATTGTGTCAACCTGGTAGTTCCCGAATCTAACTATCCCGATAAACTCATTCATGGAATTCTTGAGCCCTGAGCAATTACTGATTGGTTTAAGAAGATGTTGACATGAGTACCAAACTGAGAGAATTAGTCGGTACTTTGAAGAAGTCCGTAATCAACACCTCTTAAACTTTCACCACCAAAGCTTTTGAGGTTCCTGAAGCTGCAGATGCCATGAAATAATCTTAAGCGGAGTTTTACAACTCTTGTGACTTATACCGAGAGATCGATTCTCTCCCGGGATTTTACTAAAGTCAACAAAAGAAACCGAAAGATGTGATATGCGATTATGACTTAGAGTGAGATCTTGGATAAGTCACAATCTGCACTAAGTGTCAAGTTGCGACAAGTCAAGTTACAATAGATCCGATCGTAATGAGTCAAGTCGTAAGGATTAGCTCACAACGTCAAATTACAATCAGACTAATCGAAACGACTTAAGTTACAACAATTCACCAAGCGCAAGTAGTTAACAAATCACTAGAATCTCACAGCTGAGGTAATCACTAGGCATCACCAAATCGTCGAATTTTAGCCTCCTCATTATAAAGCTTTGGTAGCTTAGCAAAGTATCATCTCACGCTTGAATAGTTCTTCTCATCTTTCTTCCAGCTGAAAGTCTGAAGTAATACGTACCAAAGGTATCCAGAGACCACTTCCCCCAAGTAGTTGAAATGATGCAATAGTCTCATTATATGAAGCTCAAAAACCCGAAGCACACTTGTACTTATTTTATCATAGAAACTGTTTCTTACATCTCTTCCCCTACGTAGTAGGAATAATACACCAAAATAACGAGTTAAACCACTGATTGTCTCTGCGGTTATGACCTTTGTCTTCCCGGCATAACGTCAATTATGATGAAGTATTAAGTTCATCACGTGTACTCATTGTGCGTTCCGATGTATGTCTCCTTCCCCTTTACAAGTTTTGATACTTCAGAATCAGCCACACATTATATGCATTTACAACTTGAAATTTTGTGAGAAGAACAACATATGCTTAGATGTATCCTGTGAGAATCAACTGCTACAGAAAAACTCTCTGACTATCATTATCAACCCTTATATTCAGTCGGCTATTGCTATGACCACCTTGTGAAGTAAACCCGATATTCCCAACTTGAAAATTAAGTAGAATTCCCCGTTTTTGTGACTTAAACTTGCACCATTGTATGACAAAGAGCGGTATAGAGACTTCATGCATCGAATCCCTAAGTACTCTATACTCTTCAACCATCCAACCATCGAGTATAAGACGTACATCACCTCTTGAATACCGACAACTTTGTGTGAGTTGTGACACTGAATGTGATAGTTATTTTGTGGTAAATAGAAGAGAAGAATTACCAACATAACTAGATATCCAAGTCATCATCAATGTAGAGATTAAAGGCTCGAACAAGGATCCCGAAGATACTAAGTACACATACCCTTAAAAATTTCACTTCAATCTCAAATAAATAATACCAGGTGAGCACTGTGATCACTATACATTCCATTTCCAAATTCTTAGCCGACATTTTACTTTATATTCTTGTGGTTGATTTACCGAGTGCACATTAGACGGAACAACAATCCGTGAAGAAGGGGATTCTTCAGAGTCCGGTTTTGGGAAAGAAATACCAGAAGACGGATCATTATTCATGTGCAGCTTCATTAACATGATAGTCATTATCAACACCTTGAAGAATAACTGAAGATAGGGTTTCGTGAGTATTCTGAGAAATACTTCAAACTAGTGCATCTTGCTCAATGGAGATGGAAGAAGATGAGCCAAGAACCAACAGAAACCGAAGAAGGAGCTTCAGAAACTAGATGTTCACGATTCGTTGAAGTTTGGAAGTATTCATCAAACATAAATCCCAGTCATTCTTAGCATTAGGTGTCTGAGGAGAGTCGAATGACCATTCTTCAAGCATCAATCATCATGTAGTAAGTGAATAATAATACACTTAATCATGTCGTTTATTCACTCTAAGTTTGCCATTTTTGATTGATGTACGCACAAAAACCAAAAATTGCATTCAAAGTAAGTGAATAAGCATACACTCAAAAATTTCATACGAAGTTTGCCATTTTTGATTGAGTAGCAAGTGAATGAAAAATACTATCAATCAAGTATTTCATTCACCCGAGTAGCAAGTGAATGAAAAATACTATCAATCATGTATTTCATTCACCCTTCTCCCCCTCAAAAATTGCAAACGAGGTTGTAACTTTTGATTGACCAAGTGTATAAGAATTCGATCAAAGATAGGTAGATCCACTTGATGAATGAACGAACATGGAGAAAGCATGAAGTATGTTGTTGAGGATGATCAAAACCAAGAAGATTTCTCTTCTTCCGAAGATAAGGCGCACTGAATCGTACACCTTTCTTTTCATTGATGAACGGGGCCTGAAGTGTTGTCAGCAGACACCATAGTGATGAAATTGAGAACCGAGGCTTGAACTGAATTGTCCAAACGTCATAGTCTTTGAAGAACGAGGCCTGAACTGATGTATTCAGACGTCATAAAGCACATGCATCAACATCGACATTCTAAAACTCTTGAAGCTGGAGAAATGATTGCTATAGCCCTCCAGACTTTGAGTTTTCTCATATAGTGAATGATTGATGTACCTGCAACTGAGTAAGGACTACCTGCACTAACATCACAAACTTGATCGCATATATATGGGTTAGTGACAACAGTATCCAAACCCTTAGGGGTTTCACGATCAACCATGGTATTGCCATTAGTGAACAACTTTCTGGTAGGTAACCACTTAAGTCCGACGTTCTTAAAAATTCTACCAGTTGGCATCCACTTTTGGCAAGATCTAGGATTGCTAAGTGTCTTATGCATAGTGGAAGACTTAACGTTATTCCTAGTCTCTACTGATTTAGCAGTTTGTAGCCACCTAGGTGGAATGTTAGGTTCGTTTTTCTTCATATGCATGGTAGGTGACTTACTACAAATCCTAGATTTATCCGGTTGAGTCTTAGTAGTGTTCCTCAATAACCTAGGAGGCATCATACAAGGTTGTGAACCTAAGATACCATCCTTATGAAGTAGTGCCCTTTTCCTATCTTTTTCTAGATCATAGTTCTTGTGCAAGTCATTTATATCATAAGTGCTTTGAATCTTAATGCTTGGTTTTGACATTATTTTTGAACTAATCCTAGAGGAGCTGAGAGCAGGAGTGGCTACATTTTGAGGTTTAGCAGAACTCGAAGCAATAGTCTTAGGCAAATAATGTCGAGTGACTGGTTTTGTCAAAACTTGTTCCGCATCAACTTGGGAGGCAAACCGAGTTTTTGAAAATTTTGGTCGTTCAGATCTAAACGCAGTCGGTTGTCTAACAACTGAATGGTTTCTATTCGACGGTAAAATCGGTTTCCCCAAGATTGATGGTTTTGCAAACTTAGTGTTCACACTATTCCCTGTTTCTTTTCTTAGCTCATTTTTTAATGCTGCAATTGTGAAACCCTTATTCATAAGTTGAGCTTTGAATTCATCATTTTTGCCAATCAAAGAGGTTGTTTTCTCAAGATTCTTAGTTTTCATTTCTTTGATTGTCTCGTTAAGATTTTTACAATTCATTATCAAAGACTCATTTTCCTTAAGCAATTTAGCCACACAAAGTTCCGATTCAATAACAACACATTCACGTTTAGCCTTAACTTCATTATACATATCACACAACTCAGTAATACGTATTTTCAGGTTTTTGATTGTCAAGTTCTTTGTTTCTAGCTGAGCTTTCAAATCATTAATCATAAAGAATTCACAGAAATCAGGAAGTTCCGGATTTTTACATGGTTGATTTGTCTGAAAACTTTGTTCCTTTTGTTGCATTGCGATTTCAAGTGAAATACAATGTTTTTCAAGTTGCAAAAATCTCTTTGAAAGTTCATTAAAAGTTTCTTTATCAACCATATCATTTGATTTAAAAGCATCAGCCGTCAACACAGAACTAAACAATTTATCACGTTCAGCATCCTGATCACTTTCTCCCCCTTTATGACTCATATTTGTTGAATTAGACAAGGTATTGCTATCAGTCTTTTCCAACAAATTTGTGTCATAAGTGAGTTTGATTTGATCAGTATGCTCCCGTTCATTAGAGAGCACATTAGGTAGAACAGTTAAGGGTACCTCAGCACATGACATTTGTTCATTAACTGATCTAAGATCTGCATCCATGCCATGGGTGACTGGAGTCACTGAACTGCTGGTAGTGTCAAACTTATCAGTCTCTGATCCTTTACGCATCGTGACATCTAACCCAACCTTCAAAGCTTTACCCGAATCGTCAATACCATCACATGATTGTACCAAAGATCCATTCACTTTGTCGTCATTCAAATGTCTGAGCTGTGCTCTTTCCTTAATGAACTTCTGAACATCACCCATGAGTTGGGTGAGTGTATCTCTGAACGTGTCAACCTCACTTCCCGTGTGTTTAGCAATACAGCTTTTAGTCATCTCACTGTAATAGTCATACTTCATAGTGAATTTTGAATCAAAGAATACTTGGAGTTGTTTGTAGAGTACACTAAGAGCAGCCATGGAACCAGTTTTGGAAGAAATTCCTTGGTCAAGTTGTTGTTGCAATTGATCTAAGTTAAGAATCATTGTGTCTGTAAAGATCTGAACATCTTGACCAAAGAGTGTTGCAAATGCACGTTCGTATCCCCATATGAATTCAGTTCCCTGAAAAAGTACTGAGAGGTGTGAATGAAGTAGTCGGAAACATTCAATGGAGCTTTTCTCTGTGTTATTGAACAATTTTTGTGGCTGAAGAAACTCTTTCTCTTGAGAATTTGAGCATGATGATTCCATATTAGCAATGTCCAAATCGGAAACGATAACCTGTTTTGCAGCATTGGAGGTCTTATGTTTATCGATCACGTCGTACATTTTGAGTATCTTAGAGATGACAGGATCTGAGTTAGTAGACATGATTATAGATGTGCACGGGATTTTACAATTTTCTGATTTTATCCTCCCAAGCTCAGCTACAAGTATCGTGGTGGTGATTGCTTGTTATATACCCTAATTCCTTTATATACCCCCTGTTCCGCGGATCGAACTTCGCGGTGAATTCGCTGGGGGGTTTAGGGGGCAGCGCACCCCCGAAGAATTTTTCGGTAAATTAGGGTATGAAAAACAAGGGTTTTGTATGTAAGGTTTGGTTGAATCTTTGAGAATCAAGGAAAAGATACGCTGAGATCTAAGAGAGCTAACCACAAACAATACTAACCGCTGATCTTACTAACCGCTGAACAATTAACCGCTGTGAATTAAACCGCTGGCAAAGATAACCGCTGACAGAGTAACCGCTGAGAAGTTATCCGCTGAGAAGTTAACCGCTGAAAAGTTAACCACTGAAAAGTTAACCGCTGAAATGTTAACCGCTAATAGTTAACCTCTAAGTCCAAGATAACCGCTGGTAGTAAACTGTGACATTTCGTAAATTTCATGTCACTAATCTTAATATTTTTATTTAACTATTCTATTTTTTTTATTTAACTTCGTCGGAAGTTATTCNGCTCCAAACCAACTCGTACACACCCCAAACGTTAGATTTAGTCCAACCAACTGATAAGCTAGATGAATCTAACCTTTCTAATCCTAGAAGAACAAGAAAGATCACAAGAAACACCACGACCAAGCACCAAAATGATTAAAAAAACCACCCAAAACTAGTAGAAACCAAAACAAACCATAACCACTACTTCTAAGATCCCTAGGATGTAACCATGGCTCTTGATACCAATTGTAGAATACTAGATAACATCACAAACACATAAACTCATGTGGTTTTGGTTCGTTCCAAGCAAGAAAGAAAGAAAGAGATTTAATGAGAGAAAGTAGAGAGAGAAAGAAGTGAAGCCTTAGAGAGAAAACCAAAAAAAATAAAATAAGATTATGAGAGAAGGCTTACCCTCTCCAAGGATGGAGAGGGGTTTATATACATGGGTTTTGCCACTAGGGCGTGCCACTTGGGCTGCGGATCAGGTATACAGTGGGTAAAGACCCGTCCTTCTTCCGTGAACTAATCTACTTCTAAACTACGTATAACTAACTAATGTAACTACTACGAGCTAAACAATGCTTAATCATATCTGGGGTGACCGAATCTTTCTTATGGGTGACCGAATCTTTCTTATCCAAAAATCGTATTCCTAACACTTAGTCAACCGATCCACAATTACCCAGATAGCGTCACAATCGCTAGCTGTCCTTGGTAACTTGGTAATGAAATCCATCGTGATTCGCTCCCATTTCCAAACTGGAAATTCAGGTTGCGTCAGTAATCCTGACGTCTCTGATGCTCAGCCTTGACTCTAGCACAAGTCAAGCACTTACTAACATACAAAGCTATCTCAACCTTCATGTTTGGCCACCAATACAATTTCTTTAGATCTTGATACATCTTGTCGGATACAGGATGTATGGAATACTTTGATTTATGCACCTCATGCATAATCAATTCACGAATTCCTCCATAAAGTGGTATCCAACTTCGGTTTCCAAAACATAATACTCTATCCGAACGCTTAACAAATCCATTCACACTCTCCGCCATCTCATAGATATTTTCAGCAGGTCGGTTTTCTGCCTTCAACGCTTCTGCTTGAGCTTCCAATATCTGAGATGGTAGTGGCGAGACAATGGTCATTCCTAATGACCTTACCCGTAACGGGGGTATCCTCTCCTTTCGGCTAAGAGCATCGGCAACGACGTTCGCTTTACCAGGATGATAGCGAATTTCGCAATCATAATCGCTTAGTAGTTCTATCCAACGTCGCTGCCTCATGTTGAGCTCTTTCTGATTCAAAATGTGTTGTAGACAGTTATTCCTAATGACCTTACCCGTAACGGGGGTATCCTCTCCTTTCGGCTAAGAGCATCGGCAACGACGTTCGCTTTACCAGGATGATAGCGAATTTCGCAATCATAATCGCTTAGTAGTTCTATCCAACGTCGCTGCCTCATGTTGAGCTCTTTCTGATTCAAAATGTGTTGTAGACTCTTGTGGTTGGTGTACACAACACACTTGGTTCCATACAGATAATGCCTCCATATCCTAAGAGCAAACACCACAGCACCCAACTCCAGGTCATGGGTGGTGTAGTTCTTCTCGTGCTTCTTAAGCTGTCGGGAAGCATAAGCTATTACCTTCTCCCGTTGCATTAGCACCGCTCCCAAAGCTCTATGGGGCGCATCACAATATACAACAAAATCCTCGCTACCTTCTGGCAGAGCCAATATAGGTGCGCTACACAATTTCTTCTTTAAGTAATTGAAACGCTTCCTCTTCCTTATCTCCCCATTCGTCTTTAACACCATTTTGAGTTAACTTGGTCAATGGCTTTGCTATTTTCGAAAATCCTTCTATGAACCTTCGATAATAACCTGCTAAGCCCAAAGATTGACGAACTTCAGTCGGGGTTGTCGGGGCGGTCCATTCTTTAATGGCTTCGATCTTGGCGGGATCTACATGAACTCCCTGACTATCGATTATGTGCCCTAAGAATTGTACCGTTGGAATCCAAAACTCGCATTTGGAGAACTTAGCATACAGCTTCTCCTGCCTGAGCAATTCTAAGATGAGTCTTAGATGCTCCTCATGCTCTTCCCTATTCTTTGAGTAAATTAGAATGTCCTCAATAAACACGATCACAAACTTGTCCAAGTAAGGCTTACACACTCGATTCATGAGATCCATGAATACTGCCGGTGCGTTGGTTAAACCAAACGGCATTACTTGGAACTCATAGTGCCCATAACGGGTTTTGAAAGCCGTCTTCGGAATGTCTTCTTCCCGAACCCGAAGTTGATGATATCCCGATTGCAGATCGATCTTCGAGTAGACACTTGACCCTTGGAGTTGGTTAAACAAATCATCAATCCTAGGCAGCGGGTATCTATTCTTCACAGTTAACTTATTCAGCTCTCGGTAGTCAATGCACATGCGGAAGGATCCATCCTTCTTCTTTACGAACAAAACTGAGGCTCCCCAAGGTGACGAACTTTGCCATATAAATCCTTTTTCTGACAACTCCGCCAGTTGTTTCGACAACTCTTACAGTTCTGTAGGTGCGAGTCGATAGGGTGCCCGGGCTACGGGTGCAGCACCAGGTATCAACTCGATTTGAAACTCCACTTGTCTAGTAGGCCGAATTCCCGGTAGATCATCTGGGAAAACATCCGGAAAATCGCGAACTATGGGTACATCTCCTATGCACTTCCCTTTCTTCTCTTTCTCTCCTTTCTTAGAAATTTGAGCCAAGAAAAGGTAACATCCTTTTTCTATTAGCTTTGGTAACTTAGTGCACGAGATGACCGTTAGTTTGGAAGGACTCTTATAACCACGCCAATCTCCTTGTATATTTAGAATCTCCTTGCCGTAAGGCACACGTACGACCTTCTTATCGCAAATGACGTTGGCACGATACTTAGACAACCAATCCATGCCAATAATGACGTCGAAACTGCCTAACGTGACGGGTAAGAGATCTATATTGAAGGGATGATTTAAGAAATTTAACGTGCAGCCGCGGATGATAGTGGTTATCCTCTCAATGTTTCCGTTAGCTAGCTCTACATCGTAACCAATTCCTAAGGCCGCCGGGGAAATTTCTAGTAGGGGCACAAATTTAATGGACACAAAACTCCTATCGGCACCAGTATCAAATAGTATGGAAGCATAACGATTATTGAGGAGGAACGTACCAGTAACGACGTTTGGGTCTTCTTCTCTCTCGTCTCCCATAACGTACACTCTCCCATGAGCTGCTCCTGCTTCCAATTTCGGAGTCCTGATGTCTTGCTGTCTACGGTTCCCTCCTATTCCTCGGTTTCCCTAATTTTGCCCATCACTTCCCATTCCTTGGTTACCTCGGTTCCATGACTCCCTGCACTCATTCCTGTAGTGTCCCTTCTTACCACAACCAAAGCAAGTGACATTTGCCTTTCCATTAGCTTCGGGAGTAGCTTGAACCATGGCAAGTGGTCGAGCTTTGCAATCCTTAGCTATGTGTCCAACCTTTGAGCAGTTCTTACACACCACAGTACAATATCCGGTGTGGTTTCGATAGCAACGGCGACAGATGTGCAGTTCTCCCTGTTGATTTTTCTTCCCTCCATCACCAATAGCATACACCTTGGCAACATCTTGCCGTTTGCCATGGTGGTCCTTACCCTTAGAGTGGTGATCTCTCTTCCTTCTTCCATTCTTCCCCTTTTCAGCATTCTCTAGAGTCAATGAGTCCATCAGCTGTTGAGCGATCGTGATAGCTTCATGAAGGTTAGCAGGCTTGGTAGCAACCACGTCGTTCCTAGTAGCTATCGGTAGCCCATTGGTATACCACTCGTTCTTAAGGGCCTCAATTTTGACCAGGTTAGGGCAAAATAAGGCTAACTCTTGAAAGCGACGATTGTAAGTCGTCAAATCATTACCCTTCATCTTGTGATTCCAAAACTCAATCTCCAGTTTCTTAATCTCATTCCTTGGGCAGTAAGTCTTGATCAACAAGGACTTGAGTTGCTCCCAAGTCATGGCATAAGCCACTTCACTTCCAACCGACTTACAATAGTTGTTCCACCAAGTTAATGCCTCATCTTTCAGAGTAAACGTAGCAAACTTGACCTTGGCATTCTCAGCACATTTGCTAACATTAAACACCGATTCAGTTTTCTCCATCCACCTCACCAAGTAAACCACTCCCTCAGTACCACAGAACTCTACGGGTCCACAGGCTCGGAACTCCTTGTAGCTACACCTAATAGAACAAATAGGTGGGAAAGTTCCAATTGAATTGTTGGAGTGATTTGACTCAGCTAGTAGTTCAGCAACACGTTGCTCCACAAGTTGATTGATCAGGGCCTGATCCATAGTAGGAGTAGCAGGTGGAATCTGCCCATTCTCATCCTGAACGTCGACATTCTGATTTTCATCAGTATGGGCGTTGGTATCTTGGTTGTCAACATTCTGGTTAGTGCGTTGCCTACGCCTTCCAGTGTTAACCATAGCAGGCCCTCTTCGGGTACGCCTATGTGGGTTTCGTCGAGGGGCCATTGATCTGAATCACAATACAAGGTTCGTAAGTCACCGATAGTATGTACCATAGGTTCAACAAGAATCCGATAGATAAAGGCCAAAATGCCAAAAATACGTCAACAACATATCAATCACACAAACAAGCACAAAATCTCCATATACGTCAAACATCCTCAAAGTACCATACAAAATAACCATCATCCATACAAATAGCGATCGATACATCGTCCAGAAAACAAAAGACATAATAGGTACTAATCGTTCCATGCGATACGAACATACAACCAAATAACATAAAAGATAAGATAACTAGCTTTTCTAGCCAAGTACTCTATGGTTTAAAAAGCAACACAACAACATAACCCAAATCCATCTAGCCACGACGTAAACCTCTCAGCTCCGACCTCAGAGTCTCCAAATCTCTCCATAGCGATCCCATCTCAACACTATGCGCATCAGCATCTCTCTTGAGGTCCGCGACCTCTCTCTCTAACACTGAGTCCCTCTTCCACAGCTTGCGATCAGCCTCGCGTGCCGTGAGGAACCCTCTCTGTAAGTTATCCATATGCTCATGCACCTGCATCATACTCTCCCTGATAGCTGTAATCCTGCCCCCAGCAGTAACTAAGTCTACCCTCAACTCACCAATAAACTCAACCGTCACCCTATCAATCCGATCCGCTAACTACGCGATCCTAGCACTATGTGCATCAAGCTCAGCCCAAATCCTACCAGTCTCACCAATGTCTGCAGACTCTGCGGATATCTCAGATGGCGCGTCCAATGCCATGGGACTGTCAGGAGCATGTGGCGGGAGATCAATCAAGAAAGGATGGTCAGGTGAATCTGGCTCCTGCTGCTGCATCGGGGAGCCGGGCTCTGAAGACTGAGCTGAATGGGCCGGGCTATGAGCTGGTGAACTACCATCGTCAGAAATCTCCTCCTCCTGAAGACCATCATCCTCCTCATCACCCTCCTGAGGATCGTCCTCCTCCTCACCCTCCTGAGGATCATCATCCTTCTCCTCACCCTCCTGAGGGTCATCATCCTCTTCCTCCTCGGAGGGGTAGTCCATCAATCGACGTCTCTGAATGGGTGAACCGTGAGGGGATAGAGTCGGTGATCTAGGGCGACCACGGAAAGATGAGAGTGGTGTCCCTGACAGAAGAGAGAGAGCATCGAAATGCACAGGTGGTGATGAGGGTCGCACCGACATACGTGCTGTAGCTCGGTTTGCGAAACGAGGAGCCACTCGAGCTAAAGCCTGATGAAGGGTGAGTTGTCTCGAAGTACCAGGGTGCCCTGAAGAAGATGAGAGCCCAAGCAAGGTAGGTGAAGCTGGTGGTGCGGGAGAGACCGCTGATGGTGGTGAAGTAGTGGCTGAATGCATGACCATCATGTATGGGTCATCAGAAGCCATAGTGATCTGTGATGGGTGATTCGCGCCAGCAAGAGCACTCTCAATATCATCACGCGTAGAAGAGGCCATGGGTTGTGACAACGGCGTGGGGTAGGTGTAAGTGTTTCAAAACAATTAAACCGCGAGACTCAAAAGGCATACTAAAATCATCTTATAATATCGACCAAATAAAATAAAGAAAGTCACAATTACCGCATTACTAAAAGAAAATATTTCTAAGGCGAGTAAATCACATACTCTAAATCTCAAATCATATCAATCATATCGCAATCACATAAATCACACCATGAGCCGCCCTCTACAAGGGTCTCATATAATAATTCGCATCATATCATAATATCTCAAATATCACATAATATCATCAAATGAGATGCTTCGGCTTGGCAAGCTGGCGGGCGTTGGTCGAGGATCTATTTTTATAAAAATTGGTTATAGTTTAGGTTTTTATTACCTAATTCTCTATAACCTTGGCTCTGAATACCAATCTGTAACACCCCCAAAATTTGGTACAGCGGAAGACTATTCAAGCTTTCGGGGTGCTACGAAATTAATATGCATCACAAGTTATAAAGAAAGAGATAATGTAAACATAATATAAAATAAAACCATTCAAGGTCTTTAAAGTTTACATTCATCCCGAAAATCCAAAGTAAGGCCCAAAACAAAGGTTTAAACATAGGTCCACAACATAATATCAGAGTTTAAAATAGATCCTTTAACCAAATCGCCTTGCCAAGCTCTCCAAACCAGCATTTCCAAGCATCACTTAATTACCTGAGAAAACGCGCTAAAAGTCAGCTTACGCTGGTGAGATCATAGGCTTAATTCAAAGAAAGCAATAGCGGACTTATACACAAAAACCCTTGCTACGCTAGACTAGTCCTCAATTCCGCAAATCAAACCCTATAGGTGCACACTATAATCAAAACTTAAAATCCTCAAAGAATAGCATACGCAAGGATGCGATATGCCCAGCATTCGTAAGGATACGACATGCTCTACGTAACATCATAATCAATCCAAAATCTCATATAATAGCATTCGTAAGGATGCGACATGCCCAACATTCGTAGGGATACGACATGCTCTACAATATCAACATAGTCTATAGGCATAGCAAGTTTTAAATTCGAACACCATAAATAGTCCGCATAAAACAAGTTGCACGTTTTCTCACCCCAAGTTTAGAAAAACAATATTCAAGAGTAAAAGTGGGGCTATGACTCACCTCATCCCAGATAATAGCTCAGAAACAATAGAAGCAAAAAGTAACGCTACTCAACGACGGCAACTACGGACTCGGCACTTCCTAATAAAGTAAACTCATTTTAGAAATATACTCTCAAAATCAAATATTCCCAATCCCGAACGTATTCCATTTTACTTTCCAAAAATCCATTTCTTATATTCGTTTTAGTGTTTGGTATCCGTACTTGGGTGTGTGTCAACTCAACAAACATACCATCAACATCAACAAACAACAACGATCTATGGGTCTAGCCGTAGCTTAATAAGTCCTTTAAATAGATTGTCGACGTTTATCGAGTTCGCCAACCCGATAATCCTCCACAACATATTTACTTAACTTATTATTCCAAAACCATACCACGTCCTAAATCACATAACACATAGCGTACTACATGGTAAGCTTTAGAGTTTAATAAGTGATAATAGATCGTCAAAACTTATCGAATTCGTCAATTCGATAAACCTCACAATATATTTACTAACTTATTACCTCAAACTCCTACCACGACCTAAGGCGTCGTATGATACATTATTCGAGAATAAACCCCTTCTATACAACTAAATAAGTCTTATATATATATACGTATATATATATATATATATATATATATATATATATAGCTATATATTAATATATAATTAATATTATATATACTAATATATATATTAACTATATATATATATGATATATAATATCTATATATATATATATTATATATATACATATATACTACTATATATATTAATAAATACTATATATCATATATATATATTATATATATATATATATACGTTTACGTATAATATTAATCAGTTATTATAAATATATACTTATAATTATATATTATTAATATTAATGTATATATTAATATACTATTATAATATATCATTAGTATATATATATTAATAATAAGTTACTATTATTAATATGTGTATAGTATTATTATAATATATACATTATATATCGATTATATATATGTAAATATATATATTATATATTAAATATCATTACATATATTATATACTATATGTTGAATATATATAATATATATTATATATAATATATTAAATATACTATATATTAATATATATTAATATATATGTAATATTATATATATATATATCATATTAATATATATTATATAATTAATATTATTAGATATATATTAATATATACTATGCATATATATGTTATAATTAACTTATATTAATATAATATACTATATATATATGTAAATTAATTATTATAATATCATATAATATATAATATATATATAATATATATATATATTATATATAACTATATATATATTATATAATTTAATAATATTATCGTAATATATTATATATAATAATTATATATTATCTATATATATATATTATAACATAATATTTAATATCTATTATAATATATATACCTATTTAATATTTATTAATACATATATAACTCACTTATATATATATGTATATACTATATATATACAGTATTAATATTAATATATTAATATATATATATGTAATATACATACGTACCATATATTTAATAACTATATCCAATAATAATAATATTATATATATGTATATACATATATATTATATATATATATATATATAACTATATCATTAACATATATATACTATATTGATATTAATACTATTACTTGACACATATTATATATATACTTCATAGCATATATTAATATTAATATATATATACTAAGGTAATATATTATGCTATAACTATATATATATTAGGGTCCTATAGCCGGCCTATTAACTAAATATATATAAATATTATGTTACCCACCCTACCTAATACCCTCTAATCAGGCCCTGTATCAAAAGGTGTATATATTACCTACCTGATCACTGACCACGCTACTTACAACCCTACTGACCTACCCGTACTCCGTAACTCCTGATATAATTACATACTATATTATACATATTATATTAGTATATATTATATATATATACCTACATATATATATTAATTAGATATATAATTAACATATATATATATTAGCTTATACATAATATATATATACGGCTAACCCCCTCCTCTATATTAATATCATACTTATACATATATATATATTAATATATATATACGACTAATATGATGGTATATATACGGGACGTATATATATATATAGTAGTTATGTATATATATATATAAATATACTATAGTTATATCACTCCGTTATACATATATATATTATATATATATATATGTATATATATATATATAATAAACTATAGTAATGTATATACACATATATTATACTTATTATATACATATTATATACTATATTATAACATATATATATATATATATATATTTATATATATTATATTATATAATATATATATATATATTAATAAATATATATACTATATATATATATGATATATATACATTATATAATATACATATTTATAATAACATATTATAATACTTATATATATATATATATACATATTATTACTATTACATATATAACTACTACTATATATATACTACATATATATATTAATATATATATAATATATAATATAACTATAAATATATATATATACATATAACTATATATATATATATACATATATATATATATACTATATATATATATATACATACTATATACTATATTTTTATAATATTATATATATATATATATATATATAATATATAATATTATAATATATATGTGTATTAATATATACTATATACTACCTACATAAAAAAATATATATTAAATATATCATATGTATGTATATATATATATATATATATGTTATATATATATATAATATATCATATATTATACCTTATAATATATATATATAATATATTAATATATATATATAATATATTAATATATATATATAACTATTAGTATATATTAATATATTAATATTTATATATATAATATATATATAATTAATACTATAGCTACTAGTATATATATATATATTATAATAAATTATTAATATTAACTATATATATTAATATAATATGTATATATAGTATTCTACATCATATATATTAATATTAATATATATATATATATATATATAATATATATGTTATATATATTTAAAAATATATTATATATATATATTATATATATATTACTATATACTATATATATAATATATGGGGTTATATATACTAAGTATAATGTGTATAACTTATTTATGTATATATATATGTATATTATATATATATATTATATATATGTATATATTAAATAATATATATATTATATGTATATTATATATATATCTATATTAATATAATAATATTGTATATATCAGTCATATAATATATATTAAATATTTAATATATATGTATTATATATATATATTAATATATTATACTATGTATTATGTGCATATATATATATGTATATATATATATGTATATATGTGTATACTAATATATATATATATATTACTAGCTACTATATATACATATAATAATATTACTGATAATATAATTAATATAATATATTATTAATACTATATTAACTATATAATATACTTATATATATATATATATATTGTATATATATATATATATATTATATTAACTACTATCTAGATTTATATGATTTACTTTTATATGTATATATACCATATATATAAATATAATATATTATTATCTAATATACGTTATATTAATATATCATATATCATATATATATTAATGTGTTATATTATATATTAATATATATATACGTACGTATATATATATATATATATGTTAATATATAAGTATATATATATATATATATACTATTATATATGTATTATAATATTAATATTATATCATATATGTATACTTATATTATATAAGTATATATATATATGCTGGTTAATATTAATATATATACTACTAGACTTATTTAGTTGTAAGAAGTAGGGTTTTATTCTCGAATATGTAATCATACGAGCCTTAGGTCTGATGGTAGGAGTTTGAGGTAATAAGTTTAGTAATATATTGTGAGGTTTATCGATGACGAATTCGATAAGTTTTGACGATCTATTATATCACTTATTAAACTCTAAAGCTTACCATGTGTATCGCTGATGTGTATGTGATTAGGACGTGGAGGTTTTGGATAATAAGCTTAAGTAAATATGATTGTGGAGGTTATCGGGTTGGCGAACTCGATAAACGTCGACAATCTATTTTAAAAGGACTTATTAAGCACAGCTATGACCAGCATTAGATCAGTATAGTTGTTTTGTTGATGTTGATGGTATGTTTGTTGAGTTGACACACACCCAATAAGATACGGATACCAAACACTAAAACGAATATAAGATAAATGGATTTTTGGATAAGTAAAATGGAATATCGTATCGGCGATTGGGAATATTTGATTTTTAGAGAGTATATATTCTAAATGAGTAAATTACTTCTATTAGGAAGTGCCGAGTCGTAAAGTTGTCGTCGTTTGAGTACGTTACTTTTTGCTTCTATTGTTTTTCTGAGCCTTAGATTATCTTGGGAAAAAAAATGAGGTGAGTCATAGCCCCACTTTTACCTCTCATTGATATTGTTTTCTAAAACTTGGGGTGAGAAAACGTGCAATCTTGTATTACTGCGGACTAATTTATGGTTTGCGAATTTAAACTTGCTATGCCCTATAGAACTATGTTGAATATTGTAGAGCATGTCGATCCCCTACGAATTAAGGTTGGTCATGTCAACATCTCACTTAGCGAATGCTAATTAATAAATGGATTTTGGATTGATTATGATGTTACGTAGAGTTATATGTATATATATTATTAGTACATTCTATTATACTCATACTATACTAATAATAACATATATATATATATCATATATCCCCATAATATATATACTTATACATATAAAAAAAAAAAAAAAAAATATATATATATAATATANTATATATATATATATATATATATATATATATATATATATATATATATATATATATATATATATATATATATATATATATATATATATACATATATATATATATATATATACATATATATATATACATATCTTTACATATATATGAGACAAGATATGAGTTGTACTTGATGTTTTGAAAGCTGTACCATGACTCATCAATGCCACTTGGCGAATAGTTGCTGACTGGATAATACGAGTCATCATATGACTAGGCAACACTTGACATGCTGGCAGCTTTATGATACCACGAAATTATTACAAAAAATTTGACGCTTACGGGAATCGAACCCTGATCTCCCCTCCCATGCAACATATTGATAACCAATGGAGCAACTTGGTTTTTTTGTTAAATGCATACAATCCCACAATGTCATGCTTTAACTGATGCAACCTTTCCAAAACACCAACACATAAACACATACCGCATATTATTCATAAAGACCAATTTTCTGCTGCTATAATTGTGGAGTGATTTATTTTCAATTTAGCTAAACTTACGGAGCATTAATTTGAGACATTCAATGAGAGGAGCGTATGATTATCAAATTCAAAACACACCTACCGTCACCAATTCATTTTCATCAAACCTAGAATCAATCCAAA
>LBNU01013851.1:169728-182513 GCA_014162995.1 Artemisia annua | reverse complement strand
AACAGTTCATTTCATGTAAATGGACGGCTTTACAAACGTGGATATTATCTTACCGATGGAATCTATCCTACGTATTCAACGTTTGTTAAAGCATATAAGTATCCCACTGACCCGAAGGAAAAGAGATTCAAGAAGCTACAAGAGTCTGCAAGAAAAGATGTCGAGCGAGCTTTTGGTCGTCTTAAGGCAAAATGGATTATTTTCAATCGTCCTCTCTGGGCTATGACGGTCGAAAAGATTCGACAACTCGTTTATACGTGTATCATATTTCACAATATGATTTTAAAAGACGACCAGGTGGCAATATCACCGGTTCATATAATGGATCAGCCGGTCGCGCCAGTTTATGACGATAGTGTATTACCGGAGTTACTCGACGAAGATATCCAATACCGTCTCCGATATGATCTTACGGAGCACGTAGACGCTCAAGACTTACCATACCTCGATGACTAGTTATTATTATTATTTTTTAATTATTATGTAATTTTCTTTTAATTATGTAATTTTCTTTTAATTATTTTTTAATTATCATGTTATACATCTGTTACAAAGTCAATCCTTGATCCTTTATGTTATACTCCTATTGCAAAGTCAGTCCTTCATCACTAACTTCGCAATTAAGCACTAACGTTAGGACACTTTTCGCAAAAAATTTAAAATATCTTTAAATGTTGCATTATCTTGAGTAATGAGTCAAAATGAGTTGAGATTGCTTATTAAACGGCCTAATTATATTGGTACTACCATTTTTATTTTGCAACACTTGCTAAACTTTCTTTAGCAAATCACCCCGCGGCAACGCGCGGGTGATCCACCTCGTCTAAATACAATCCGTAGTTACAAATTTTATATTTACTTCTAATTCGGTTATTTGATTGCTTTACCATTGAATCTCTCTCTCTCTCTCTCTTTTTTTTTTCTTTTTTTTTTGAACTTACATTGAATCTCTTGATGATTTATATTGTCCACTTTATAGAGGTGAATTCTAGGAACATGCTATTTCAGTTGGAACGGAGCTTATGACGTAAAAAAATGGGACCATAAAAATAAAACTGCATTATTCAGCAACTAAAATTATCTTCGTTTGTAATATTTGATAAGGGAAATTTTAGAAGTAATGATCCAATACCTTTTACTCGTAATTAAAGTCATCGAATACTTTAAAAGTTTATTTATAGAACAAGAGAATGATATAATATAAAATCTGCTAATACTTTATAGATCTGGTTGAAACAAAGTCCTTTTATTGATTTGTTTGACCAAACCATCTTATGTTCAAAAGAGAAAAAATGCAACCTTTTTAATGTGAAACTTTCATTTGAAAAAAAGTAAAAATTTCACATGTAAAACCATTTAAGTTTTAATGAATTGAAAAGGCTAAGATGCATAAGCTGCATGCTATATATGTACAAATTTCACATTATTTTTAGAGTCAATTCCCAAAATAAGCCAAAAAAATTTCCAATTTCCCAAAATAAGCCAAAACGAATCTGTTTTCCCAATTTAGTCAAGTGCGATCGTGCGATCGTGCGAATTTTATAAGGGCTTGACAAGTGTCCCAGACAAAAGTACATGCCAATCATTTGCAGGCCCACATTCGATCGTGCGATATTTGAATGTGCTAATGTGCGAAATTCTCCCCAAAGAATATTCCAACTTCACATTTGGACACGTGCAATGGGGAGAATTTCGCACATTAGCACATTCAAATATCGCACGATCGATGCAACACCCAAGTCACCAAATAACAATACCAACAACCAATATAACCACTCACCACCACCACCATGACTCGGTGGTGGTGGGTCACGGCTGCCGACGCAAGAAAACAACCAAACGGACCCAATATAAATCCAAACAACAAAAATATATACTCCCTTAATCACCTAACTCGACCAAAACACAATATAACACAAATCTCACCGAGTCACCGAGTTGACTCGGTGAGTCACGACCGAGTCACGATGGAAAACAACCCAACACGAGTTTCCACACGATTTTATGATCAAAAACTTATTTAAAAACGTTTTTATTAAAGATTAACAAAAATAAATTCGGATTTAATAAAAATAGAAATTAGGGTTTTGGTTTAAATGGATTTTTATCAAGAAAACGTGGCTAAAATGGGTTGAGGGGGTCGAATACCAAACGAGTTCGCCGGAAAACGTGGGTTTTGGCCGGAAAATATGAAAGTCGAATCTTCTTTTGTAGATCTAGGGCGCGTTAGAGTGTTTGGGACGAAACGGGTTGCGGGGATGAGTCGGGGATGTCCCGATCTACAAGATTTGATAGGTGGTGTATTAGGGTTTGGCCGGAATTTATTCCGGTGGCCGGAATAATTCGAACGCCGGCGGTGGGTTGGCCGGATTTTTAGAGAGAGAAAGAAGAGAGAAGGAGGGGAAGTGTGTGTGTTTTTGGAGTGATAAAATGAGTTAAGTGGTAGGGTGGGGGGTATTTATAGGTGAGTAGTATGGGTGGGTTTTTAGCTAGTCTTCTTCATAAAACGGTTCGGGACTCAAATGACATAGCAAACGGACTCGAAAAATTATAAAACTTGCGCCATCGTTCTCGAAATAGTTTTTCCAATAAAATCAAGCATAAACTTCATAGTTTTTCCCAAACTCACAATAAATCAAATAATTTGGCAAGTGAAACAAATTCGAGTTTTCTAGGTTGTGCTGAGCTAGTCTACAAATAAATTCTCGTTCCTAATATATCTCACGCTCTTCAAATCAAATTTAACATGCTTTAAAGTTTTTAAAACGTTTCAGGCTTCTAAAATAGAAGTTTGGCTAGGATTAGGTTTTTAGGAAAATTACCAGATGTTACAATTGGCTACATCTGATCGGGTACACTGCTTGTGAAAGTGTGTCTTTAAGATATAAGTCCGGCTAAATATAAATATTAAAACTTGAATATAAAAGTACCTTAACGAAACACACATCAATATGTCATATGATTTGTGTTTCTATAACAAGTTACACAAGAATATGTCAGAAAGTTTTAATTTTCATTCACCAACAACTTTGGCAATGCAATGCAAAATTCATAGAAATATAAGTTTTTCATACAACATTCTACAATATGATCAATGAAGTGCCAATCAAGACTAAGGGTGATCACGGTCCAATTAGGCAAGATTTGGCAAGTTTTTTCGGGTTTTTGGTCGGTCCGGACCGGACCGGACCGGACCGACAGGACCGAGGACCGAATTAGTCAAAAAGCTTAGACCGAGGACCGGACCAAATGTGGTCGGTCCGGTCTGGTCCGGTCTGGTCCGGTCGGTCGGTCCGGTCCATCCGGTCCGTTTGCTCAGCCCTAATCAAGACTACCACAAACACCAAAGTCACTAAAAATCTAATCTTGTACTTTCTCACTTCTTTCATTAAAGTTTTAACTTCTTTTTCTAACTCTTCCTCTCTAATACCATCAACAATTAAGTAAAGGTCATAACTTTCCTTCTTGTACCTTTCATCATTTAGGTTAGGGTCAACTCAATCAAAATAGTTACAATACTCACTTCTAGACCCCTGTATTATAAAAATACATAACCAATCACTCATATATACAGTTAATTTCACAATTATAAATTAAAACTGAAATTCACATCGTATATAACGCAATTATTTAATTCTCATGGGATGTTTACAGTTACCCCATTATGGTTGCTCATACAAATTTGATCGTAAGGGTGGGATGATGAAAAGGTAAATATATATGAGTTAATATATGAAAATAAAATAATTAAAAAATAAAAGAACCTGGCATATAGGATATCAACCGAGAGTGGGGTAAAAGGTTGTGATAAATGCACAAAACTAGTAGGCGGTTACCGTAGTTGTTAAATGTAGAACTCGGATACCTTAATCAATAATTGATCTAAAGTTGGTTTACTTTTTATGTAGAAAAAACCGGTTACAAATTTGACATTAATTTCAACTTATAACTGAATGCTATTTAACTAATTTCGATCTAGCGACAAATATTTGATACATCTGACACACGAGATTCTCGTATACTTATTACTTTTGCTTACTTTCTTACGGTAACCTCCTTCTATGACTCTATAAGAGAGATGTGTAAGGATGTCCGTAGTGTAAAAAAAAAAAAAAAAAAAAAGTTAAAAATCATAACAAAGACATAAATCCAAAAAGAATAGAAACAAAGAGATGAATGAATTCAAGACTAAGCACTATCGCTATGGTTGACCACCTGATGATGCTGGTGACCGATGGAATGAAAAAATATTGTTTGTTTACAATTATATAATGTAATGATTTATTACAAAGAATGATTCATTACACGAAAAACTATCATTTTCATTCCTTATTGTTAAAATTACATAAAAGTTCATCATTAATTAACCACATTAAATAAACTTTCTATCATCCACATTTTAGGTGCCGTTTGGTTTGTTGATGGGTTTAGATTAAAATTTGGATTTGAATGTAAAATTGTAGATTAGGATTAGGATTTGGATTTGAGTAGGTAAGAGAAAAAATTATATTTAATTAAAAATATTATTTTTAATTGTTAGTGGTAGATTAAAATAAAGATTTGTTATTTTAATATATAGATTTATGTGTTAAAAATTAATATTTATTTATAAAATTAAGAGAGAGATAGAGAGAAATGTATATGTGGGACCCGTTAAAAATCAAAAGCCATGAAATCCCACCTAGTGGGTAAGTTTTTCTTTCTTTTATACTATTTGGGATTCAATACCACAATTAATGTCAAGTGGATGATACCAAACATGTGATATGAGTCCAAAACTAATTCCCTTGCCAAAAACCCCCCAACCAAACTGCCCCTTAGTCTTTTTCTTATGAATTTCATTATATCCTATCCTACCAACCAAACATGATTAATAACGATAATAAATCATTACATTACGTCATTTATTTCATTAAGTATATTATTCAATTCATTTAAATTCATCGATCAAAAAAAAAAAAATTCATTTAAATTCATTTAAGTGTTGTCATTTTAGGTGACCATGGCCACTAAAATGGTATAGTTTATGTGCCACATGTTCGATACTCTCAAAGGAAGCCACGTTTTGAAACATTAAACTCATTCTCTCAAATCACAACAACTACTAACTTGACTTCCCCAAAACATATCTTTACCTCAAAATCTCCACTGCCCAACAACAACAACAAAAACCTTAATCAACAACAACTATGGCAGCTTCCAAGCTCCATACTTTTTTATTCTTTTCAATCTTTCTTGGCCTTGTTTTCACTTTAGTTCAATCCGATGTTGGTGTTGGATCCGATGATTCCGATGCTGCGTTTCGTGTCGAAGTGGATAAGCTCACTTCCAAGATCCATGAACTTGGTTTGTTACTTTGTTTTATTCTTTGATACTTTTATAGTATTTGAATTGCTAAATTTGGATTATTTATGTGTTTTAATGTAACTTGGCTTTTAAGTAACTAATAATAGTTAAGTTGTGGAATTTATGGTTTATTAAAAGGTGCTGTAATAAAGTTATATAAATGGTTTGATTGTTTTTTTTGGGACGGCAATTGTGGCTACATGGCCCCTAGCCCAGAAGGCGTAGCAAGCCCACACAACTAGGTTGGGTCCAACCCAGAAGGCAATGACACCCTTCCCTTTACACACGCGGGAGGAAACCCCTATCGCCCTAGACAAGACTCGAACTTGAGACCTTGCCTAGGAGGGTAAAACCTCCATACCGCTAGACCAGAGGCCCATTGGTATAAATGGTTTGATTGTGGCTTGTAGAAAGTGATTATATGCTACTTGAAATCGCAATGATTAGATAATCACTTTCGAAATGCGATACCAGGCACCCTCTTTAAAAGAAATTTAGACAAGGTAGTGAATTAGTTGGTTTAGTATTTATGTTACTTAATTGCGATGTAACTTGATTATAGGCTTTCCAATAATCAAATGTAAATTAGGTTACTGTTTTATATTTAGGGTTGCCAGTTATTAACATTTTGTGAATAGGTGACTGTTTTACATTTGTTGAAATGACCTTTTAGCTGCAGAAATAAACATGTGAAACTTCGGTGTGTGAATATGGATTTTATGATTGAGTGTGTGATTTTGTTGGGAGAGATGTTTTGTTTAGTTGAAGCAAATTATGGCTGAATCGGATTACTTATTGAATAATGTGTTGTTGTTTTGTAGAATCGCTTGTTGAAAAGAAGAGTCACGAGTTGAAAAGCAAGGATGAGGCAATTGCTCATAAAGAAAAGGCAATTGCAGAGAAAGAGCAGACCATTAAAGAGAAAGCAGATAGCATAACATCGTTGCGAAGTGAAGTAGCTTCACTTGAGGTAATATGTTTAATGTTTTGTATCATCCAATTGAGTTTAGTAGATATATTATGTTCGTATGTTAAGCAAGCTTCAATTGTTTTGTTTGACAGGCTAAAGGGTCCTTGGATGCTAATGAAGAGGTCAAAAAAGCTCAAACACGGGCTCATGAATTGGAGAAGCAGGTTTGTGTGAGATATAAAACATACCTGAACGTGTCAAGATTACTTGTATTATATATTTATTGTATTATTGCAGGTGGAGAAACTACAAATGGAGTTGCAGTTGAAGAACAACTTAAGGGAGGCTTTGGAAACCAGGACCAAAGATTTGGAGAAGAAGATGCTTGATCTAGACCCAAAGCTTCACGATGTAAGTTTTTTAGGCAGTACAACTTTTTGTAGGATTAACTTCAAAATTTGTTTGTTAATGCTGTACTATAAATACAAAAACATCATTCTATTTCGTCTGTCTTGTGGTTTTTTAGTCAGATGGTATATGTGTTTTGATGAAAACATAATCATGTTTTTGTGGATTGAGATAATGTCAAGCCTTACCCATTTCTGTATGGTTATTTTTTGTATTTGTTTCAGCTCCAAAAAGTTGCTGATGAACAGAAGAAAAAACTTCGTAAAACCGAGCGTGCTCTCAAAATTGCTGAGGTATGTTCATAATGATTGTGTTTGGTATACTGCTGAAGTATGAGAACATGCAATGTCTTTACATCATCACATGTATATATCTATGCAGGAGGAACTTAAGAAGGCTAAATCTGAAGCGACAGCAAAGATTAGAGAACTGACAGAGGTAGAATCTAAAACTTAGCTATCTACTTGTTGCTATGATCCTTTACTGTGTCTAAAAAGATTTATAATTTTACTTATCCTCATTTGATATGATAACAATCCCTTGTTTTTTTTTTTTTTTGTATCAAGTACTGTAAATATTACTGTTATAGATATTAGCTATGGTTTGTTATAGAAGTAGACATCATTTGGTGCTTTATGTTACCTTATACTATGCTCTGTAAACTGTATTCAGGTTCATGGTGCTTGGCTACCACCTTGGCTTGCAGCTCGTTTGGTTGCTTATCAGGTAGTTTCTCTTAAAGTTTTTGTGCCTAAAAGATACCGATTTGACTACATTTTGACTGCATTATTATCTTGCAGTCTAAAGTGGAGAACCATTGGAAAGAGCATGGAAAACCTGCTTTTGAGTCATTTAAACAAACGGTAAGATTTTTGTTAATCCTAATGTTTAGGCAGTATTGCATGTGCGATTTACTAAAAGACGTTATACCCTTTTATGGTAGAACTGTTCATAGTATGTCTTTTTGAGATGACATGTAAGTTCTCATGTTATTGTGGTAGGCGTT
Source organism: Artemisia annua (assembly GCA_014162995.1). Taxonomy (NCBI): domain Eukaryota; kingdom Viridiplantae; phylum Streptophyta; class Magnoliopsida; order Asterales; family Asteraceae; genus Artemisia; species Artemisia annua. Next base: position 174,843 of record LBNU01013851.1, on the reverse strand, counting down.
GGAGAAGAAGGCACAAGCTGAAAAATGGGCTGAACCTCATGTGCACACAATCAAAACTGCAAGTCATTTTCTATTTTTTCCGATTCTCAATTTTCTTCAAATTATCCGTGTGTATATTGTATATAAATGCATGATGTAAGTTCATGAGGGGGATAGTCACTAGTCTATTTGTTTATTAATACGGAGTATTTGTTAATTGTTATCTTTACTACAGTAAATTGTTTGCAGAATGAATCTGTTATTTGTTCATATTAATTCCGATTGCTGCACTGTTTAATAATTTTGAGGCTCTTGAAGTTTCTACTTATGTTGTTTTGTTTCATAAAATATACACAGAAATGGGTCCCAGCTGCAAGGGAAAAATGGGTGTTGGTAATAACTAATGCTGAGCCGCAACTTCAAGCACTGACTAAAAAGACCCAAGAGGTTTATATTAAATCCAAGGATGCTCTAACTCCACATATGATTAAAATCAAGGAAGTTGTAGACCCTCACTATCAGGTATTAAATGATCTTACTTTATCTAAAAAATTATGATTATCACGTCCTAATTGGAAAAGTACTTGGTGGCAGACTGTTAAGAAGGTCTGCAAACCGTACATTGATGATATTGCCACTGCTACAAAGCCTCATCTTGATAAAGCACGTGAAACAGTGGCGCCTTACACAAAGGAGGCAGTCATAGCTTACGGGAAGTTTCTTGAATCTGCAACCAAGTACCATGATCAGGTATGTTAGACATCTCAATTTTTACCCGTATACATACAAATTGTTCAAGTCAGATTATGTTTGATCTCCAACGGGTCAAATTGGGTGTGCTAAAGATTTGCCCAATATGATAGGTGGGTCAAATGGATCCGGCGGGTCAAATCGGGTGAAAGCCTTCTGAAATGTTTGTGAATCGACGCACTCGGCCCAAGAAGATTTACCCATTTTGACCCGTTACCCAGTTTGCTCCTTATGTCAACCCTGTACTTCCCCCCTATGTAACTGAATTAGAAATTAAAAAAAGGGCATTTCGTTTGGGGGTAGTATTATAGGTCATGTCATTTGTCCTTTTGTAGTGATAGGTATGTTGCTTACTGTTGTTTTATTTTTGATCGTTACCTCAAAGTACTCTTATACTGCAGGTTCAAGGCGTTGTTGAAGAATCACTGAAAAAGCATGATATTAGCAAAGCCCTTGCAACTAAGGAGTTGGTGTGGTTTGCTGTATGTCTCTCTCTCTTTCTCTCTTTGTGTGTATTCGTTTGCAATAAAAGAAAGTCAAAGTTAAACGGGTATTTTTATATTGTAGGCGTCTGCATTGTTGGCGCTTCCTGTCATCATCCTGTTGAAAACATTGTCAGCAATCTTTTTGTAAGTGTGTCTCCTTTTATTCATTTCTATGCTAAGCATTAACAATATAAAGACTAAATGATGTCATTTTGCACATCATATCTTTTAACCTCATGAATGTAAATTATTTTTCCAATGCTCCTGCATGCAGTAAAAAGGCTAAGAAACCAAACCCCAATCCTAACCAGCCACGTCGCAAGGCTAAACGTGCACATCCAGAAAAGTAGTTATGATACAAGGGAAGATCAATGTTTTTCTTTAAACATGCATTCAAGGTATGCAGATCTAGCATTTGTTGGTCATTATTGGCAAATTGCACACTATAATTCCCGTTAAGATCTCCCTTGGTTTTTATCTATGTATTTTAAGTTAAATAGCACTGTACTGATGTCAGATTATTATGGTTTGTGATTTTCTCTGTGTTTTTAATTTGCAGATAGAACCGATAGTTTTGTGCACTTCGCTTGCATGGGGGATTTACACGTCCGTCTTAAAATGCTGCTGTTGTATGTTTGTAATGCACAGAAAAGGAAGAATAGTACGTACCATATTAGAGGTGTGTGTATCATAGTCGTTGTGCATGTGTTTGTAACTTACGAGTATTATTTTGCTTAAGATATTGGTTTAGGTGATTAATTCCTCTACTAGAATGATTTTTTATTGAACCTAAAACCTTATCAAATAGACTTGACATCTTGGTTTAAGAACTCGTATAATGGAATCTCACATATGCATCATGTTTGCTTGTCAAAAGATCTGAACTCTGTGCACATGATGTGGTATTTTTACATGAATCTAGTGGAGAAGATACAAACAAATAAACAATGGCCTCTCAAGGGGTCTTTGATACTTGACAAAAATGCCCCTCCACTTCTAAACATATTCAGCTTACACCCTTGTGTAGTTTAGACTTATACTGTATATCATTTTTTCTTTTCACCTTTGATTTTTTCCCATCTCTATCGACCTACCTAGTTCTGGTGGTTCAGAAAAATTTTTTGCTACATTATGATTTAAATTATCATGTAATAAAAGTATTTGGCTGATTATTGAAGGAAAGCTATTGTGGCCGAAGTGTTATGTGTTGTTAACCACAAACCATATGGCTAGATCGTAAACCAAAGAGTTGACTTGTTTTGATCTTGGTTTAAGATTACATGCATCAGAGTGATGCGATGACAAAAACGTAACGTGATTTGTGATGCGAAGTTGTTCGAGGATGCAACCTGATGCTATCGCATCACTTCGTAATAGCGTGATGCTCGAATGCAATGGACATATAATATAAACTTTGACCTTAATAAACTAGTTGATGAAAGATATAGAGATAACTACTTTAAGTATCGAATTTAAGTAATTTAACTTTAAAGGTGGTTAATTTTATTTTTGACTTTTGACATTATCGATACTCACTATATATATATATATATATATATATATATATATATATATATATATATATATATATATATATATATATATATATATATATATATGTAAGTGACCCATTTGATATTTAAGCATATTATTAGTACTAGTTGGATACCCGCGCGCAGCTGCGGTGATAAAGATAGTTATATTATAAAAACAGTAAATAAATTGCTAGCCCAACTATCTCCCGAAATTCCCTACCCGCTTAGTAAATTTGTTTCGCAACACTCCGAATGTATATGCATTAGTTGTATATGTTTGCTTGGTTTCTGTAGCTTTCCCGTGACATCATTATTCCTGCATATAGAAAGACCATCGCACTCTCTTACCCGTCAAACACTCCCCCCAAAAGTATATGATTTTGACGAAACAAGATTGTATTAATTGAAATAAAGGTTAAAGTTGTAAAATTTTGAATCAAAAATAGGACCCACTAAAAATATAAAAAACTAAAAACTCATAAAAATATATCAAAATGGATGTTGAATTAAAGAGCACAAAATTTTAGAAAATATGATGAAATTAGATTATAAAAATAATAATAATAAATAGATAAAAAGATATTTTAATTTGAAAATAAAGGTGAATTTTAAGTTGGGAAGCGACACATGTCACCTTATGATTGGAACTCCTTATCTTAATTTTTGGTTAGGAGTTAGTTGAGAAGTGCACATGTCACATCATTGTTAGAGCTCCTTATCTTAATTTTTGGTTAGGAGTTAGGCTTGGAGTTAGGGTTGGTTATCCATGCAACGTATAGATATAGATTAATTATATAAGTAGGCTTTTATTATTATTATTATTATTATTATTATTACTAGTTATAATACCCGTGCACGCACGGGGTTTTGACATAAATTTTTTATCATGTATTTAATATCAAATATATTGTCTTAAAATATTTTGAAGTTTACATCCACTAATTTAGTATAAGTCAAATTTATTTTGCAATAACAATGCCTATTAAAAATAGTCGGAACAACCCTGTATTCGGCTATTATTACAATTTCAAGCACCTCTAAAATTTGCAATTGAAATAGTGTCAAACACCCTTGAATTCAGCTATCAAGGCAGTTTCAAGCACCCATCAACACCTTGAATAACTATTAAGACAACCATTAAAACAATCCTAATCAGCACTAAATCTAACTATTAAGACGGTCTCAAAACCCTTTAAAAACTTAGTATAATTAGTAGAAAATAACAGTCCCAAACTCCAATAACTTAAGCAAGTCCTACTTTAGTAAACCGGCTCATTCTTTTCGCAGCAGATTTTCAAGTGAATGAGACATATTAGTTACATCTCTTTCTAGATCATCATTATTCTATATTACAACAAATTCAAAAGCAATTAACTCATCAAATACTTGTGAGATTTGTTTTTTTGTTGCAACTTAGGAATAAGGTTAATGCAACACATATCAGTGCCTAAGACAAAGGCATTTATATAACGTTAACTTGGGATTATGTGAGTTAGCCGTTTAAGTATACGAAAATTCAAGAGACAACTTGATTTTAAAATTCAATAAACACATATACCATATAAACAAATTATTATATCAAATATATGTTCTAAGTAACCTTTAAAGTAAATCCGTAGTTGATGCATCAGGTGTAGTTTCGGGGGTTTTTATGGTTCCTACTTTAGCATACTTGGTGATGAACTTGTATTCTCAGTCTGTTAATGTGTCAAGTTCGAATAAACAACGCATAAGGACCAACTGGTATATAAAACATCCTGAAAGAAACATCAATCAGCTAATACTCAAAATATTGGCACAAAACGTAAACTTTTTTTTTCCTTCATTTCTTTTGTACTTAACAACGCGCACAATACACTTTCCGCTAAAGTAATAAAAAATAGAATGTGCAGCCTAATAGAGCATATCACTTGTCAAAATGAGTAAATTAGCTTTGTATAACGTTTATAACTGACAGACATGCTGAGGTTGATGTTGATGTTATTGTTTAACTTTAACTATTGATATCATGTTTTACAAAATGTGCGAATTTAGTAGCACATAATGAGCGTTAATGAAGTTAAAATATGCTCCGTAAAGTATTTAAAATGTTTTTATGGATATTCATATATAAATTTTAAATACCAATTTTATGAGTCGTTGTTATAAGTAGAATCGCGTATATTTATTTTTATATCACAGTAACTCGTGCTTACCATTTGATATTTATATTCCCGTTACTAATAATTTAGCCGTATTTGATATTCAAACACGTGTACGCATAAATTAAACTTTTAAATAAAATAACATGAGTCCTTATTTAAAAAAATATTCTAATGGATGAAAGTCTAAAAACTAATACTAATACTCATGTAATTTTAAAGAAA
>LBNU01013851.1:142649-167532 GCA_014162995.1 Artemisia annua | reverse complement strand
TTTTGTATGTAATAAAGTTTGTCCTCAAATGATCTTAACTCTAAAAATTTTAGGGTATAAAGTGTAAGGGGTTATTGTTTATTATCTAAAGATTCAAAAAAACATTGAAGTTTTAATTTATATAATAAAAAGAATTACCTCATTTCTGGAGTGTTTTTTGCATAATCCCTTCTTATGAAAAAAAATGGATCAAATAGGAGAGCATCGATTTTGCCACGTAGGCGAACTCGAGCAATATGATTCGCTAATAAAAAGTCAAAATTGAACTTGTTTTGGTCAACTTTAATAATTTTGTGGGAGATTTGCATTGAGCGAAACGAAAAAAACACATAAAAATATAGCCCAAAAGGTAGAAGGAAAAAGACCGGTCTGCCATCGAGCCCAAAAGGCTTGGTAAAAAGTCATCAAAGGCCAGCCGAAACCAGCCCCGGATTTAAAGATGACCAATTTTTTTCAAAGCGACCGGCCTAAAAAAAAGCCGGTTTACGTGCCTGAACTAGGCTTTGCTCATCTTAACTTGATGTGATATCCTACTATCCTAAGTTATAGTATATGTGATGTTTTAAGCTTCGACATTTCTTAGATCATTGCTCGAGTTAACTTATATAAAGTGATCAGTATTATACGAGTAGTAAACATTTTCTGGAAAAGAACACAACGACTTTATTAGAATAGCTAATTGTTTATAAATGTATTTTACTTGTCATCTTTTAATAATGTGTAACGTACTAAAAGAATTTCTTCTTGGTGTATCATACTTTTGAATTTCGTTTTTTTAGTATATCATCTTTTAGTTGTATGTATTATTTAGCCATTTTATTTCTTCCCTAAATGGTAAGGGTAAAATGAGCAAATAGTACACATAAGCATAATATAATACACCAAATGATGAAATTCAAAAGTATGACACATAAGAAGGAGGATTTTAGTACGCCACGCAAAAAAATAGCAGGTTTGATATTTACAAACAATTACCCCATAATAGGAAAATATCTTAACTGATTGCGACGTCAATTTGCTGGCCTCTTCAACACCTCTACGGGCGGCTTTGTAAAATATCGGGAATGTATCCTCTTTGTTGGCCTCTTTTAACACCTCTATGCCATGGCTTTGTAAGATATCGGATATGCCAAGACAGAAATAAAAAGAATGGAATCATAATGAGATTACTCACATACGTGCTTAACTTGAAGCTCAATCTTAGGTTAAGTAGTTCCAAAACACGTTACTAATTAAAAACCAGTCTAGTATACATCAAAGCATATCAAAAGCCAAAATATTTAGTTACAAAATTGTCGAATCTCTTGTGCTTGTTAACTGATGGCTCATTTGGATAATAATACAAGTTGCTATGATACATTGAATTTACACGTATGGAATCATATCAAAGATATGGAAGATTTAGAGGATTTGAAGATTCTATTTTTTGCAAGTTGTATGATGCAACTAGGCAACTTGGTAGCAACTTGGGAGGTTCTTTGAAGCCTATAAATAGAAGCTTTCACTTTGAGTTTTAGTACACCAAAAACACACAAGTATTTCTCTTGTAGTGTATTTTTCCTCTCTAGTTGTAGTTTGTAATTTGTTTCTTTGTTTGAGAAATATATAAGTTTGGGGTTTCATTCTTGGTTCTTTTCATATTGTCTAAATTTTCAATAAGCTAGTTTGAGGTATAGTGTGGTGTTGAAACATACACATTCTTTACCTAGTCTGTGGGATATTATCGCGGTTATTCCACAACAAGTGGCATCAAGAGCCGAGGTTATTCTTAGTATGCTCTGTGGTTGCAATTTATTTTGATACTCCACATCAGAAAAGAATTACATTGGTTTTTGGTTGAAGCTATTGAAAATTAATTTGTACACGAAATGGTGGATGGCAAAGTTGACAAACCTTCCACATCGGTGGATCCAACATCTCCAAGTTGGGCTAGACCGGTCTTGACGAATGCAAGATTGGCGGTGGAGGTTTTTGATGGCACGGGCCATTTCGGTATGTGGCAAAGTGAGGTTCTAGACGCTCTTTTTCAGCAAGGTCTAGACATTGCCATTGAAGAAAGTAAACCAGAGGATGTAGAAGAGAGGAATTGGTTAACCATCAATCGGTTAGCTTGTGGTACGGTTCGCTCATGTCTTTCGAGAGAGCAACGATATGCTTTCTCAAAAGAAACATCCGCCTACAAACTGTGGGTGGCGTTGGAAGAGAAATTTCTGAAGAAAAATTGTCAGAATAAGCTCTTTATGAAGAAGCGACTCTTTCGCTTCACATATGTACCAGGTACCACGATGAATGATCACATTACCAGTTTTAACCAACTGGTAACCGATTTGATGAATATGGATGAGGTGTTCAAAGACCAGGATCTAGCATTGATACTGTTAGGATCGCTTCCAGAGGAGTACGAGTTGCTTGAAACAACTCTACTTAATGGGAAGGATGATGTGTCTCTTAGTTAAGTTTGTGCTACTTTGTATAGTAAAGAACTGATAAGGAAGGACAAGCAGATTAGTTCAAGTGGAGACGCAGAGGTTTTGCTAGTCAGAGGTCATTTGCAGAAGAAGGGCACCGATAAGAGATGGAGATCCAAGTCGAGGCAAAGACTAACCAAAGATGAATGTGCTTTTTGTCATGAAAAAGGCCATTGGAAGAGAGATTGCCCAAAGTTGAAAACCAAAGACAATCATTACAAAGGGGAAGCTGTAGCAGAGGCGAATGTCACCAAGTGTGATGATGAAGAATCAGATCTCTCACTTGCAACATCGTCAACCAAGAATGCTTCTGATGCATGGCTATTAGATTCCGCATGTAGCCATCATATTACACCACATCGAGAGTAGTTTAGTAATTTTGAAGAACATGAGGAAGTTGTTTATACGGCAGACGAAACTCCCCTTACTACTCATGGGATTGGTTCCGTTCAATTGCAGAATGAAGACGGAACAACTGTGACCTTGAAAGGTGTTCATAATTCGCCAAAGTTGAAAAAGAATCTCATTTCCGTTGGTACCTTAGAATCTAAAGGATTCGAAGTAAGAGCCAAGGATGAGGTTATGAAGATCATCTCTGGCGTACTTGTAGTAATGAAGGGTATTCGTAAAATAAACAACACGTATCACTATAAGGGTAGAACGGTTGTTGGAACTGTAGCAGCTGTTACCGATGGTGATATAAATTCAGAAGCTGTGAAGCTATGGCATATGCGCTTAGGACATGCAGGAGAGAAATCCTTGAATTTGCTCATAAAGCAAGGATTATTGAAAGGAGTCAGTTCCTGTAAGTTGGATCTCTGTGAGCATTGCATCAACGGGAAAGACAACAAGGGTGAAATTTGGGACAGCTATCCACAAGACACAAGGTATCTTGGATTATGTCCACTTTGACGTATGGGGTCCCTCAAAGACAAGCTCTTTAGGAGGGAGACACTACTATGTGACCTTTGTTGATGACTTTTCCTGAAGAGTTTGGGTGTACACGTTGAAGACAAAGGATGAAGTGCTAGGAGTGTTCATCAAGTGGAAAAAGATGATGGAAACTCAGACGTGCAGAAAGATTAAACATCTCCGAACAGATAATGGCGGAGAGTATAAAAATGATTAGTTCACAAAATTTGTGAAGATGAAGGCAGTGTCAGACACTTCATTGTCAGGCATACACCACAACAGAACGGGGTGGCAGAACGCATGAAACGAACTTTGCTGGAGAAAGTTCGGTGTATGTTATCCAATGCTGGGTTGGGTAAAGAATTTTGGGCTGAAGCTGTGACGTATGCGTGTCACCTCGTTAATCGTTTGCCATCTTCTGCTATTGATGGGAAAACACCATTTGAGAAATGGTATGGAAAACCTGCTACAGATTATGATTCCTTGCATGTTTTTGGTTCCGCTGCATATTATCATGTGAAGGAATCAAAGTTAGATCCCAGAGCAAAGAAAGCATTGTTCATGGGGATCACCTCTGGGATCAAAGGCTATCGTCTATGGTGCCCAGAGACGAAGAAGACGATCTTTAGCAGGGATGTCACCTTTAATGAATCTACCATGTTGAAGAAGGTGAATGCTAAGCAGTTAGATGGAACTCCCAAAAAGGTGGAGTTTGAAAGAATAATTGTACCAGATGATTCTCCTGTGGTAGAAGGAAGTTACGAAGAAGAAGAGGTTCAAACCGAAGAACCTCCACAACAACAACATGAATCAATTGCTACTAGCAAGCCCAAAAGAAACACTAAAAGGCCTGCTCGCCTTAATGATATGGTGGCTTGTGCATCTTCAATTGTAGCTGATGATGTTCCTACTACTTACTCTGAAGCGGTTCGAGACTCAGAGAGCGAGAAGTGGAGGATTGCCATGAGCGAAGAAATGCAGTCTCTTGAGAAGAATCAGACATGGGAGTTAACCAACCTCCCAAAAGGGAAGAAGGCGATTGGATGCAAATGGGTGTATGCAAAGAAAGAAGGATTTCCTAGCCAAGACGATGTTCGCTACAAAGCAAGATTGGTAACTAAAGGCTACGCTCAGAAAGAGGGAATTGATTACAATGAAGTTTTTTCTCCAGTGGTTAAGCATTCCTCTATTAGAATTTTGTTGGCTTTGGTAGCACAGTTGGACTTGGAACTAGTTCAGATGGATGTGAAGACTGCATTTCTACATGGAGACTTGGAAGAGGAAATTTATATGGTTCAGCCAGAAGGATTCAAAGTTGCTGGAAAAGAGCATGAAGTGTGTAAGCTTTATAAATCGTTGTACGGGTTGAAGCAATCCCCAAGGCAGTGGTACAAATGATTTGATAAGTTTATCTTGGAGTCTAAGTACACAAGAAGCAAGTACGACCATTGTGTCTATTTGAAAAAGCTACAAGATGGGTCCTTCGTATATCTTATTCTATATGTAGATGATATGTTGATAGCTTCTCAAAGTCGAGACGAGATTAAAAAGTTAAAGATTCGGTTGAAAAGCGAATTTGAGATGAAGGATCTCGGTGAAGCAAAGATGATTCTCGGCATGGAGATAGTCAGAGACAGAAAATTGAAGAAGCTCAGTTTGACTCAGAAACAATATCTGAGAAGGATTCTAAAGCGTTTTAGGTTCGACAAGCAAACAAAACGAGTTAGTACTCCACTCGCTTCTCAATTTAAGATCAGTGCTGCTATGTCNTTAGCAGGGATGTCACCTTTAATGAATCTACCATGTTGAAGAAGGTGAATGCTAAGCAGTTAGATGGAACTCCCAAAAAGGTGGAGTTTGAAAGAATAATTGTACCAGATGATTCTCCTGTGGTAGAAGGAGGTTATGAAGAAGAAGAGGTTCAAACCGAAGAACCTCCACAGTAACAACATGAATCAATTGCTACTAGCAAGCCCAAAAGAAACACTAAAAGGCCTGCGTGATATGGTGGCTTGTGCATCTTCAATTGCAGCTGATGATGTTCCTACTACTTACTCTGAAGCGGTTCGAGACTCAGAGAGCGAGAAGTGGAGGATTGCCATGAGCGAAGAAATGCAGTCTCTTGAGAAGAATCAGACATGGGAGTTAACCAACCTCCCAAAAGGGAAGAAGGCAATTGGATGCAAATGGGTGTATGCAAAGAAAGAAGGATTTCCTAGCCATGACGATGTTCGCTACAAAGCAAGATTGGTAGCTAAAGGCTACGCTCAGAAAGAGGGAATTGATTACAATGAAGTTTTTTCTCCAGTGGTAAAGCATTCCTCTATTAGAATTTTGTTGGCTTTGGTAGCACAGTTGGACTTGGAACTAGTTCAGATGGATGTGAAGATTGCATTTCTACATGGAGACTTGGAAGAGGAAATTTATATGGTTCAGCCAGAAGGATTCAAAGTTGCTGGAAAAGAGCATGAAGTGTGTAAGCTTTATAAATCGTTGTACGGGTTGAAGCAATCCCCAAGGCAGTGGTACAAATGATTTGATAAGTTTATGTTGGAGTCGAAGTACACAAGAAGCAAGTACGACCATTGTGTCTATTTGAAAAAGCTACAAGATGGGTCCTTCGTATATCTTCTTCTATATGTAGATGATATGTTGATAGCTTCTCAAAGTCGAGACGAGATTAAAAAGTTAAAGACTCGGTTGAAAAGCGAATTTGAGATGAAGGATCTCGGTGAAGCAAAGATGATTCTCGGCATGGAGATAGTCAGAGACAGAAAATTGAATAAGCTCAGTTTGACTCAGAAACAATATCTGAGAAGGATTCTAAAGCGTTTTAGGTTCGACAAGCAAACAAAATGAGTTAGTACTCCACTCGCTTCTCAATTTAAGATCAGTGCTGCTATGTCACCGAAAAATGATGCAGAGAGGGCATACATGGAGAAAGTGCCTTATGCAAATGTTGTCGGTAGCTTAATGTATGCTATGATATGTACTCGACCAGATATTAGTCATGCTGTTGGTATGGTGAGCAGGTATATGCATAAGCCTGGAAAAGGACATTGGCAAGCTGTGAAATGGATANTTCGACAAGCAAACAAAATGAGTTAGTACTCCACTCGCTTCTCAATTTAAGATCAGTGCTGCTATGTCACCGAAAAATGATGCAGAGAGGGCATACATGGAGAAAGTGCCTTATGCAAATGTTGTCGGTAGCTTAATGTATGCTATGATATGTACTCGACCAGATATTAGTCATGCTGTTGGTATGGTGAGCAGGTATATGCATAAGCCTGGAAAAGGACATTGGCAAGCTGTGAAATGGATATTACGGTACATCCATAACACGGTCGATGTAGGGTTAGTATTCGAGCATGGAAGTAGTCAGTGGGTAGCGGGATATTGTGATTCTGACTATGCTGGAGATTTAGACAAGCGAAGATCTACTACTGGCTATGTTTTTACTCTGGCAAGAGCTCCAATTAGTTGGAAGTCTACCTTACAGTCAACTACTGCTTTGTCAACTACGGAAGCAGAGTATATGGCAATTACTGAGGCTGTGAAGGAGGTAATTTGGCTTCAAGGGTTGCTCGGTGAACTTGGAATCAAACAGAAATTTGTCACGATGCATTCTGACAGTCAGAGTGCAATTCACTTAGCAAAGAATCAAGTTTATCACGCAAGGACGAAGCACATTGATGTTCGGTATCATTTCATACGAGATATACTGGAAGAAGGTAGAGTCAGAATACAGAAGATTCATACTTCTAAGAATCCCGCAGATATGCTGACTAAAGTATTAGCTGGGATCAAGTTCAATTATTGTTTGGACTTGATCAATGTTGTGAAAAGTTGAAGATTGGTTTGAAGACTCCACCAACGATAGTTGATGAGCCAAGGTGGAGATTTGTTAACTGATGGCTCATTTGGATAATAATACAAGTTGCTATGATACATTGAATTTACACGTATGGAATCATATCAAAGATATGGAAGATTTAGAGGATTTGAAGATTCTGATTTTTGCAAGTTGTATGATGCAACTAGGTAACTTGGTAGCAACTTGGGAGGTTCTTTGAAGCCTATAAATAGAAGCTTTCACTTTGAGTTTTAGTACACCAAAAACACACAAGTACTTCTCTTGTAGTGTATTTCTTCCTCTCTAGTTGTAGTTTGTAATTTGTTTCTTTGTTTGAGAAATATATAAGTTTGGTGTTTCATTCTTGGTTCTTTTCATATTGTCTAAATTTTCAATAAGCTAGTTTGAGGTATAGTGTAGTGTTGAAACATACACATTCTTTACCTAGTCGGTGGGATATTATCGTGGTTATTCCACAACAGTGCTATCATATTTCTATTTACAATCTCTAGCTCATACAAAAATTAAGAGTAAACTTCAAGACATCGATTCATGATGCATCAATCATGATAACAAAGAAGCATGATCACACATCTTCTTATAATATAAAGTCTTGCTTTTTGCTCTTTAATCACTCCTCCAAATCCTCTACTTGAAACTCTTCTTGTGGAGCTTCGCATACTCATCTTCATTTCTCTCTTTTATCTTTGCCTGATCAATAAAACGACCCAAAGAACGCGATTTTTTTGTGAAACAACGAGGCTAGCTTGAACCCGAAAGAAGGATAATTTGAGGAGAAAAAAAAATGAAGGATTCTATGGTAAAAGGGGGATCAATACCGAAAACTTGATGTGGGTATATGTTTTGATATGTAAAAGAAGATTAGTTTGTTTGTGTCGAAGAAAGTTGAAGGATATGTTATTCCTTTATATAGAGGGTCATTTTAAAAAATTTAAATTCTTGTTATTATTATTATAGTTTCCTTTTTATCGTTTGTGTGTGGGTGGTGGTGGTGCTTCTTGGGTCACAACTCACCATACATTTTCTTTGTAGGGTTCACAATATACCCACTTGGGATGATTCCTGATAAGAGCGTTTCTAGGCTAGTGAAAGCAAGAACCACGGGTATCGTTGTCCCAACGAGCGTTGAAATTGATCTAGTCACTCAAGTCGTGAGTTATGTGAGATGAATGGGTTGAAAAGAGTTGAATTTGTTTTAATTATACTACGAAAGTTTTGCATAAACTTTAAATGAAATAATAAAAAAAAACAATAAGAAAGGGAATAAGTTTAACTATGAAAGAAAACATGAGACTAAGTGAAGCGAAAAAGGAAATAAAAGTTTAAACTTAAGAAAGAAATAAAGAAAATGTTTTTGTTGTTTTGTATTTAATTAACGAAAGAAAATTAAACTAAGTTAAAAAGTTTAAAAGAAAATTCGGCAGAGTAACGGTACGAAATAGGTAAAAGAAAACTCCACTCGATGAACGATGGAGTGCAAATAAGCCTAGCTTGGCTCAATAAACAAGATACGACAATAAAAGACTAAGACTCGAAAACTAAAAGAAATTAAAAATCTAAACTCGCTAAGACAAAACAAAAACGAAACTCGCTATGCTAATGTGATACCAAACTCGCTACCTATGAAATGGAAAATAAACTCGCTAGACTAAACTCATGACCAAACTCGCTAGGTACCTAAGGGAAGACAAACTCGCTAGACTCCTCCTACAAGACCATACTCGCTATACAAATTGTGCACCCAAACTCGCTAAGTCTAAATGGGAATCCATACTCGCTACTATTAAATCAAACTCGCTAGACCTAGGTTTGAAAACAAACTCGCTACCTAATGTGAACTCAAACTCGCTAGGTNAAAAAATTATACAATATTTTGGGCATTTAATTCATTTTATTAATTGAAAGTTTCCTTATTTACTTTCTCTCCAAATCATCCCATTTTTTGGAAGAAGATTTTGGAAAGAAAGTGAACCAAATTTTCTTTCCATCTCTTTTCTCTTCTCTCTTGAAAAAACTCGGGAACATAAATTTATTTTGATTTCTTCCCACTTCTTTCCTCTTTTTTCAAAAAAATAACTCAGGAACGCAGTTAGTGTGACGTATTTTGGCTAGTTTGACAAGCTAATCTTTATTGTATGGTTTCTCAATACTATGTATAGATAAATTAAAGAATGCATGGTTGTAGCTATATTGGTATACATGTCATCTTCAAATGGGGATGGGTGTCGGCATCAGCCACAAAACATAGTGGGACTAGCATCACCTCACTGAGGTAGCATCTATATATATATAAAGAATGAGTTCCCCCTATTGAATGTGAGCATTAATGTCATAAGCTAAGAAACTCTAATATGTAGTTTAAGCTAATGAATTTATTACATGCGAAGCTTATTTTGAAGCTTTAAGAGCTTGAGAATGAGTTTCATGTATGAGAGCATTTAAGGTGTAAATTATAGTCATTCATATCGTTGGCACCCAAGCTAACATTTATGATATCAAATAGCTTTTGCAAGAATTGCAAGCGTATGTATTGTTGATACCTTTCATATTGTGTTCAAATTTAATGAGCTAAATATTAATGCACTAATATGTTATCAACTTCTTTTCAAATCTCCTTCATTTAATATGTTACTCCTTTCATTTGCCTTCAAATAAATACACAAACCCTTCAACAACCATTATTGGATACTATAAATAACACCATTTGAAGAGCAAAAGTATATGAGTTTTTGATGTAACAATGAATTTTTATGTCGATATTCATCCTGGTACCCAATATCATATGATTTTATAATGTTTTATATACATTTGTGAGTTTTTGATTCACTTTTTTTAGGGAAGTATTGATCATGAGAACGCACTTTTGGAGATTGAATGATGAACAGAGCAGCAAGGTAAACAAATACTTATTCGAATGTAAATATATATTTGTAAAAGACTCCTTTCAATTAGGTACAAATTGTTTCGTGTTCATCAACAATTTTCTTTTTCATTCTTTCAGATTTGAAGTTTAATTTCCACAGAAAGTTCCTCAACTCAGTAACTTGAGCTAGGTCGAAGACTCTAGATAGGGAAGTCGAAACGACATATATAATGTATTTCAGATATACGTGTGAAGGATGGTGTACATGATTTCCACTGAAGACGATATTTAAACATCAGTTGTTTATGAAATTTCGGTGTTCTTGAGAAAACTTCAGTTTATTTTATAAATCTTTCTTTAACGTATGTACCAACAAAACATCTATATTATAGGATGATTTGAGTTTTGTGTTTGATTCTTTTTATAAGACTGTCCTTTATACATGTTATATGCCAAAAGTGCTTCAGAGTGCATTAACGTGAACAATCAGCTATTATGAGGTTTAGGATATCGTGAACTCACCCGAATTTAGTTTTCCATTGGTTCCACCAATGAGCGGTGTTTAAAAATCAGAACATCAGATCATCTCCATGATGAACCCCTATCGACAATACTATCAATACGTAACGTTTGCATGCGTTTTTTGCCAACTCTTGCCTTGCCCTCATGAACCTAGAAATGGGACACGTAATTTTCAATCGTGCACTTATAATCCTAGCATACAAAAATGATACAAAACCACATATCAAAATCACATGACTAAGTCGGTAACATTGACTAACTATAACTCATTCACCAAGTAGTCACTTTTCTTAAAACGACTTGCAACATATAAACGATTAAACAGTTGTAGTAGCTGATAAGCAAGAGATTGTGTTTTTGTTTAAAAAGTTGGATGCTTTCTCATGTTAGTGTTATGTGCAGGCTTGATCCGGGATTCGGGTGCGCTGGATTACGTATGGTCACAAACAATTTTTTGGTGGAAAATCGAAGTCCAGAGAGTGGAAATGCACGCTAAGTTTTGGAATGGGAGGAGTGACAGGGACGAGATATATTCTTCTTCTAATGTTTAATCTATTGTGTTTTTAATTTAGTCTCAAAATGTCATCAGATGTAAACCGTTGGGTTTAAAGAAAGAAGTTCTTGGAGGTGTGGTATAGAATTCGGTGGTAGTAAAATGATAAATTAATTCTCTAAATTACCAAGAAAATGTAGCCCAAATATGTTACAAACGAGATATCTTCTTTTTAGCCGCACGTTGTTGTTGCATCTTTCTATTGGGCGATGAGTAAAAGTTATAGCCTCTAATGTGCTTCATATACAGAACCTTATTGTCATCATTATCCATCCAATATTTGATTTATAAAAATATGCATATGCTAAGTTAGCAACAGTTTAGGATGGTGAAGCTGTAAACCATTGTAGTTTGATTGTTTAGGATCTTATGTATACCACCTCCATTTACGTACTGAATAGAAATTTAAACTTTATTGAAGATACATTATACTACCACGAAGTTCCTATTTAATTTTTGGAATACGCACCATCTTGAAAATTTTCTTATTTTATGCGGTTATGTACACCAACGTTGCACATAGATATACATTTCTAAAGCCATTCATGCCAGATGTGTGCCATCATCCATAAGGATATTCAACAAGCTAAGTTAACCAAGGAAAGAGGTTTTGTATGGTTTAGCTACTCATTTGTTTTTATAGTACGAAGTTTCGGTCACATTTTCTTTGAAATGGTAACTTAACTCCTGGTTTCTTTGGTAGATAATATATGGTTCTTCACCAGATGGGCAACGTCTAAATCTGCATTTTAAAGCTTTAAAGAACTTTGATCTTTTAGAAAAAATAAAAATAAATAAACAATAATAATAATGTGAGCATTAATGGGAAACTCACATCTTAACCGTATTTAAATGTATCTAGCATAAGTACTTAATAAGGTCTCTCCATGTTCATTGATAAGTTACATACTTGCAAGAAATAAATTGCACCAAACTGTTTATATGCTCTTTAAATGAGAAGAAATCTTAAAATGAGAAGAATGAGAAATAACAATAACTACATATTAGAGATGCATCAACTTGAATTAGATGCATCCCTAATCTTTTAGATACACCATAATATATATTCTAGCAAAAAATTAGATGCATATACATATATTAGATGCATTTCATCAAGTTAGACGAATCTTATGTATTTTCGTCCTCTGCAGATCAAATTTGTTGTTTGTACTACTTTGTATCGTTTTCACTTCAAAATCACTTTCGAAACTAATTGGGATGCATCTAAATGATTAGATATGCATCTAAATCAAGTCAATGCATCTCAAATGTGTGATTATGGTTATTTCTCATCCTTCTCATTTTAAGTTTTCTTCTCACTGGATCCTAAGAGTAAGGATCAAACGAGAAATAAAACTAAAATGAGAAGGATGAGAAGAAACCACAACCGCACATTTTAGATGCACCTACAAAAGTTGATGCATCTCCACTTAATTCTTTTTTCTTTATTTGAAATGTGTGGCCAGGAATATTTCTCACTCTTCTCATTTGATTTTCTCTTCTCACTAGATCTCTTCCCATTAAGTATATTCATTGTAATCAAAGTGAGTGTTTTAAATAGTCTTCTCAAAGTTTATAAGTTACATAACATGTCAACTATAAAAAAATACTTTCATTTATCTACGTAGCATCTATTAAAAAGAATTTCAAGTCTTTAGATGTGAAAATCTTACACATCTTTTTGTGCTTCTTCTTTTGACAATTTGAGAGAAAAACCAATCTACCCAAGGTATAAACCTAAATTACATAGGCTTAGTCTCTTGGAAATTTGAATTGTATTCATGGGTTAACAAAAGTATATCAAATGATTTAATCAACTACCTACATAAGTGAAGGTCTAATTTATAATTGTGTTCATTTTCATTCACTAAATATGTAATATTAAATATTTAAATTGTTTTATAACTTTAAAAGGTTAAGTTGCAATTAATATTTAGAAAATGTTCTATAAGTGTATCAGTTGTTTAACATCTGGTTACAAATTTTATTTACAAGCTGTCTAAATTAACCGGTGCCACTTCAACATATAACGACATTCGTTNAAGTATAACCATTGTTGTATAAAAAATTATACAATATTTTGGGCATTTAATTCATTTTATTAATTAAAAGTTTCCTTATTTACTTTCTCTCCAAATCATCCCATTTTTTGGAAGAAGATTTTGGAAAGAAAGTGAACCAAATTTTCTTTCCATCTCTTTTCTCTTCTCTCTTGAAAAAACTCGGGAACATAAATTTATTTTGATTTCTTCCCACTTCTTTCCTCTTTTTTCAAAAAAATAACTCAGGAACGCAGTTAGTGTGACGTATTTTGGCTAGTTTGACAAGCTAATCTTTATTGTATGGTTTCTCAATACTATGTATAGATAAATTAAAGAATGCATGGTTGTAGCTATATTGCTATACATGTCATCTTCAAATGGGGATGGGTGTCGGCATCAGCCACAAAACATAGTGGGACTAGCATCACCTCACTGAGGTAGCATGAATTTAAAACTTATCATCTTTTTTCTTCAACGTGTCCATCATGAGGTTATCATTTGTCTCGTCGTCTATTTCAAGTATAGACCAAATTATGTGGACTATAACCAAACGAACATTGTATGTGTTATGCTGTAATAGTTTCATGGATACTATATATTCACTGTAGTTTTAATTTGTTAATCATTTCATTTGGTACCGATGGCCTTTAGGTTCAATGGTATCCTTGAGATGGTTATATCCCTTACTCAAAAGTTATGGATTCAAGTCATGCGAAAGACGAAAATGAGATTGTTGTGTTGTATGTATGAGAATACATGGAATGCATTTGTGTATCCAAGATTGCTTTCGACGACAAAAAAAAAAAAAAAAAAAAAAAAAAAAAAAAAAAAAAACCTTTGATTGGATTCAAAAGTTGACGGGAGAGATGTTATATTGGAAATCAAGGTGTGTTCATGACATAAGATGATGGAAAATCTAGCTCATCATTAGTGGGTACTACGTAGGTCCAAACTGAAAGTAGTGTATGTCTGTGTAGGATCTATATATTTTAGTAATAAAGTTATGTAAATTTCATATCAAACCTCAAGTACTATAATAGTTGTTGCCAAAATGAAAATTATAACTTATATAAGAGCACTCCCGATGGTAACACAAGTTAAGTTTTAACACAGTGGCACGTCAGCGTCACATCAGCTTTAATACTGTCACCTTAACTCATAAAAATAATCCCAATCATAACTCAGCTTTAACTCAACTATTTTCAAATTCAACCCCTAAACTAAAAATAACAATTCATTTAATAAACCACATAACATTAAACATTACAAAATAATGCAGGTATACATGATGATTCGTTGTAGCTTGACAATTTTCAGTGCACGTGCCGGTTGTTGTAGTATACCCCAACGTCCTTGAAGCACACCAAAAGCACGTTCGACATCATTTCGTGCACTTTCTTGCTTCCTTTTAAAATAACTATGTTTCTCGTCAGTCGTTACCGAGAAGGATTTGACGAAAGTTGCCCACTGTGGGTAAATTGTCAGCCAAGTAATACCTCTGTTCATACCTTCTCCCATTTACCATATAGGGTGCCCTTGGGGATTCGTTAGCAAGAATGTCGTCGAACAAGTTAGAGTTATCTAAAACATTAATATCATTATTTGCCCCTGCCATACCAAAAATGCATGCCAAATCCACAAATCTTGTGAAGCAATAGCTTCAAGCATTATTGTTGGATATCTTTTATCACCCCTACCAAATTGCCCCTGCCAAGCCACCGAACAATTTTTCCACGCCCAATGCATGTAATCAATGCTACCAAGCATTCCCGGAAAACCATGTTCACGCTCATGCTTTTCGTAAATACTCATCACGTCCGACCATGTTGGTTTTCTTAAAACCTCATGCATAAACAAATCCATAACACATATGTTAAAATTATCAAGACAAAGACGTGCAGTACTCTCACCCATTTGCAAATACTCATCAAACGCATCGGGTGAGTTGCCGTATGCCAATTAGCGTATGACAGATGTACACTTCATAAGAGCACTAATACTCGTTCGACCTGTAGCGTCGGGTCCTACATTAAAGTATTTAAAATGATCTGGAAGAGGATCGGATTTATAAGATTCGATACCTTTAACTATTTGTAGAAATAGTCTCCGGCTCATACGAAACCTTCTACGGAATTTACGGGGCCCATACTTACAACCTTGAACAAAATAGTCGTTTTGCCAACGTTCTTCAGCAAGCTCACGTTCACGATATATGTGGTACGAGCCAACGGAGGATGAGCTGTTTCTTGTTCTAAGCGTTGCTGATACTCGTACGCAGCAATCATAAACTCGATATCATCTTCGTCATCTATGCCTGACCAGCTCCGAGATAATTCGACACTTTGATTTGGATCCATAGTGAATGAAGAAGTTTTTTTTTTTNTTCTTATAGAGGAAGTATAAAGACTTGAGTATTAGTAGTGGATGTGTGAAAAAAAATTATGTGTTTAGTTGGTATTTATAGTGGTGGGTAAATGATTTTAATTTTTTTTAGTTAATATGAAATATAGCCGTTAGTATTAAGTCTAGGGGCTGAAAATGATTTTTTTTTATTTTTTTTATTATTATTTTTATAAAAATAACGGGTATATTTCAAGCCGTTGGAGGGGTAAAACTTTTTTTTTTTTTTTTTAAACCAAATTGCCTTAACTTGGCGTTAAGGGTTTCACACGGGGCGTTAACGCCGATTTAACGCAAGACCATGCATCGCTTAACTTCGATTTAACGCGGGTTAAAGCTCATTAACGCCTACCTCACGTTACGATTGGGAATGCTCTAAGTGTTCAAGTCAAGAAATTGATAAAAGATATGAATTTATAAATTGAAAAAAGCTATTAGATATAAAACATGTGTGTGTATATTTTGTGTTTCACCCCACTAACATAAAGTGATAAAACCACAATAAACAAAATTTCATATGTTTGAATGCTGCAGGTTTTACCGACCAGGTTTTAATATTTATAAGTGTCTCGTTTACCTAAGGTCTACCTTAATGCACTAACGGGCAGTATACCCGGTCGTGTGAGGTATAGCTAAATGGTAATGCCGAGGTCGTCCCAAGAGCTATGCGTTTGAATCCTAATTAGAGTCTATGTCACGTTTATCAAAAGAGGGTTTATAAGTAGAATATTAATTAAACTAATAAATGTGAATAAACAGAATATAAAAGTAAATAAGATTAATTCGATGTGATAGCTAGGCATGGTTTTCTGGCAAACAATTAAGGGATGATAATTTAGATCTAATTCTCATTCCGTTATAAAGTCGGTAGACTCCTATGGTCAATTTGTCTACCCTATGATCCTAGATTTCATACCAAGGTAATTGTTAGTGACCAAGGGTCATCTGGAAATCTATTCTCAGTGATAAAGATAACGGTGTTTACGATCGTTTCATTCGGGGATTCAAAATTCATTTTGGATCAGATGGTCAAATTCACCTAGATCTATCTTACACCTTGTCCTATCCATGACTATTGTAAAGCCGTGGGTTCATCGGTACGAAGATGTAAGAGTCATTAAGTGCCTCTACTAACATGGATAAGTCTACCGGATGCGGCATGGTCAGATCTTACACCCCTCTAATTCCGTTAAGCGTATAGCATTGGTAGATGGTCCTAGGGTTAATTCGCACATGTATGGCAAGGGAAGACATCTACGGTTAGTATTTAACCCTTACCAAGTCACATCCTTAGCTGCTTGCTTCCTAGGGTAAATTCCACAAGCCTCTAAGGAACAACCAACGCTAAACACTACCTAGAGTGTACCAAGACTCGCCATGAAAGTATACAAATAAAACTTATAATAAACGAGTAATAAATATCAAATAATAAATTAACTAATAATAAATAAATTACAAGTCAATAACGATTAATTATCGACGATTAATTAAAGGCTACGCCGTAGTTAAATATATTGCTACGCCGTAGTCAAATAAATGACTACGTCGTAGCTCAATAAACAACTACGGCGTAGTTGATTAATTAAACGACAATAGCAATTAAATAAAACACGAAAGGCATAACGACAATCAATAAACAAGCAGAATCACAATTGTAATCAATAATAATGAAACTGGATAAAATAACGAATGTCGAAAAGTAATTACATATCATGCTAGATTAATGCTCTTGAGCCCCTAGTCGAATACCGAGGCAAACCCCGAAGGTTTTGCCCCTAAAACCAACGCCACCAAGCCTTGCTACTACTCTTCTCCTTCTTTGTCTTGTACGGCAGAAAGCATGACCAAAAACTCCGAAAACCTAATATGAAAATATTAATACGTACATCTTACTATATTAAGCATTAAGGCCTACTTAAGATAGAAACTCTTAAAATTCAGCAATCAAAGTTATAAAGCTAAAAGTACAAGTAATTAAAACACATTTTCTAACATTAAATACAATTACAAGTTCTTAAACTCAAAGTACAACTAATTCAGCATTGCTTATTATAGTAAGAAATACAATTAAAACACAATTAATGTGGTCAAGATATTTAATGTAGTCAATTAATTAACTCATCAATTAATACAATTAATGCAGTTATTAAAACACCCATTACATAAGAAATACAACTTATCAAGCATATTATACAACCAACTCAAACATAATTAAAAAATGTCACTAATACAAATAATAAAGCACATTATACAAATATTCAAGTCCGAACGGGCAACGGGCCAAAAGGGCTCGAGCCCGAACGGGCACGAGCCAAACGGGCACCGGATAAACGAAATTCTTGATATCCGTAAATTTAAATCGTCAAAAAAAATATAATAAATTAGAATACATGATTCACTAGAAAATTTTATTTCAAGGCACATTCCGCTGCAACGCGCGAGTACCCTGCTAGTAATTCTTTATATAGGGATTAACTTATGGCATTTGCCACCTTTAGCTCCTAACTTTCGCCATGTTCCATTTCCAGCCCTTGTCTTCTATTTTCTTTTGTTCCATACGTGTATACACATATAAATGTGTATATTAAACTTTGTGATGTTGACAATTTCAGCCCTTTGACTCCAACACTTTGCGCCCAAGTAATAAACTACGGCGTAACTAAATAATAAGTTACGCCGTAGCTTTCGTAATAAATTATTACGGCGTAGCCTAAATAGTGGCTACGCCTGTAGAACTCTCGTTAACACCTCTACGACGTAGCCCTATGACTAGCTACGGCGTAGTCTTCATAAAATCTTTCCTACGCCGTAACTCAATGACTTGTTACAGGCGTAGGGCTCTTATCTTCATTATTACGCCGTAGTCCAATTACTAACTACGGCGTAGCCTTTGGTTATCTCTGTTACGCCGTAGCTCATTTGCTTGCTACGGCGTAGTCTTCATTACCTGGGGTAAAACATCTAATGGTGTAGTATCATCACTTAACTAGACCGCAGTGTTTGTGTCTTCAACGTAACTTTAAGCGTAATTCTCATTCTTAAGCCAATAAATCATCAATAACGTACTTTTACTCATCTTTACCCTGAAACCAAAATAGGAAGAAATAAGAGCATAAATTCTTCATATAAAATAGAAAAGACCGAGCAATTCAAAGGGAAATTATCGCTTAAATCAGGGGTAAATTTGATGTTATCAAATATCCCCCCACTTGAACTCTACTTGTCCTCAAGTAGACCTTTTAAAATTATTTCTAAAAAGATATCTCCCAAGATGTTTTGGAAGATATGAGTTTAAAAACTACCTAAGCTAGAAATATCAAAACCGAGCACCTAATGAAAAGGGAATTGAAATCACACTCTCTCTCTCACTAACCTATGTGTTTATTTTGGGGTGATCACTCAACTGCTCAATCATGGCGAGTATTCTATCATTGGCTTGGCAAAGATACTAATCTCCATCACTAGAGTCTATAGATGCAGCTATTCCAAAAGACAAGTGGGTTGACACAACAATAAGGCATACGGGGTTAATTCACTCTCTACCAATACCATTATTCCAGAAAAGGCGACAAAGCTACAAATACTTGCCCAAATCCATTAACAAGACACCTATGACTGCTCAATTCTTTAACTCGAATAAGCTAAAGGTAAGGTGTGGAAAACTAGAAGGGGGGGGGGGGGTTGAATAGTTTTACGTCCGTTTTAAATTTTTTATAAAAACAAGTTTGTTTTAAAAACTTCGATTGTAGTTTATGTGAGTTCAATACTTGCACTATATGAACAATTATATAGTTACTAACTAACTAAGCAAATATAGTATAAGTAAATAAGTAATGAAAGTAAAGAGTTAAAAAGATCAAACCATAACACAAGAATTTATAGTGGTTCGGCTACAAGGTCACCTTCCTTGTTCCTACTCCACTCCCCGAGTCACCTACTCGAGAGTTTTCTTCACTATGTCAACAAACTCCCTTGTGGCGGAGAAACCTTACACAACTTTCGCTTACACCGGCTTAACGACACAAAGCTAGATGTCGGGTTCTAATCCTAGCTAGAACCAATCTCACGACTCTTCACAACTTCTTCACTACTAGTACACACCACACCTTCTTCACTACTTCACACCACTTCACAACTTCTTCTTCTCTACACAACTTCTACTTCTCCTAAAACTACTTATTACAAGCACAACACAACTACACAAATAATTTACACAATGTACACAACTAATCTACAATACTTCTTAAACTTGGTTGTTGAAGGAGTATTCTTCTTTTGCACTTTGGATGAGGATGGATGAGAAGGGATTGAATCACTTGAAACAAGGATTAATAATCTAATGATCAAAGGGTTTTAGAAGATGTTTAGAGAGATTTATATCTGAAAATTTTCGTGCAAAAGGTGAGAAAGATATCAGGTTTGAGGTGATATTTATAGGAGAAAATTTCTGACAGATTCTGACAGAGGAGCGTGGCCGGCCCCCTTAATTCATGGCCGGCCCCCTTAAAATTAAGGGGGCCGCCCCTTATAATTAAGGGGGCCGCCCAGCTGTAACGGCCAGAAGATCTGACTTTTAGTGGGGAAGGTTTATTTTGTGAAAAACTAACTGATTTTGGTTAAAAATTTGAATCCATATATTTAGTATGATTTAAACATTTTCTTTTATTACCAAAAGTGTTTTTCAAAAATATATAATATGTTTATATAATTAAATAAACTTTGTAATAATTAGTTAAATACCCCTTTGATCATGAGATGTATTAAGCACTTGTTTATTCATACCTTAAGTGATTAAGTTGGAAAAAATGATATAAACTAGCTTAATACTTGTTTACGTAGTAATCTTACGTTTAATGATTTTACATTTTGTGATCATCAAAGCGTAGAGATATCAAAAATATAAATAACGTTTTTATGCATTATTTATGTCAACAATCTCCCCCTTTTTGATGATTACAAAATCTAAACTCATTAAACAAAAATTAGTATATATACAAGTATTATTGTGAGTTTATATCAATTCTCCCCCTTTTTGTTAGCATCAAAAAGGTTATCCCGATTAGTTAGGAGCTCCCCTTTGACGTATACTCCCCCTCGTTTTGAGGTTATAAGAAGAATCGAGATATGAAATTCTTGCAAAAAAATATTTAGTGGACAAACAATATATATATGTATAGCATGCAAGAAGAGAAAGAAAAACTAGAAGTAATCATTGATACTAGCAAGTTAATACATCAATTTGCAAGAAAATACATCAACAAGAAGTGCAAGGAACAAATGCCATGAAGGCTTACAAGCATAAGTAAAATAAACCAAAGCTCTAATATGAAAGACCTCCTAGAGCTTGCCTCCAAAATGATTTTTGAAATTTTATTTCCAAAACATTCAACATGTTTAATTATGTGGGAATGAAGGGGAACATGGAGATGGTGATGATGGTGATGTGTTTGTTGTTGATGGTGGTGGAGGTGTGTAAGTGGATGGTGGTGGTGAAGATGTGGTTGTTGGTGGTGGTGGAGTTGTGTTTGTTGGTGGTGGTGGAGGTGTAGTTGCGGTGTGTAGTTGATGGAACACGTTTTCAATGTGTGAAAACATGTAGAACATCTCATCTCTTAGACCGAAGATGATTTTTCGGTTATGAATGCAACAAAGGCATGCGTCTCCATGGGCTTCAAGCAAGCTCCATTGGATGGGATTGAAATTTGGTGGGTTGATTGGTGGTGATTGGAGGTTTGCACCAAGAGGTGTGATGGGTGATAGTGAAAGGGTGATGTCANCGAAGATGATTGTTCGGTTATGAATGCAACAAAGGCATGCGTCTCCATGGGCTTCAAGCAAGCTCCATTGGATGGGATTGAAATTTGGTGGGTTGATTGGTGGTGATTGGAGGTTTGCACCAAGAGGTGTGATGGGTGATAGTGAAAGGGTGATGTCAAGAGATGCATCTTCAATGGTAGGTGGTGGTGGTGGTACCCTTGGTGGAGGTGATAGATAAGAGTTGATATAATCATTGATGGATGATGTTGATGGTATGGAGGAAGTGGAGGTTCCATTTGTGGAAGGTGTTTTTGAGGGTGCATTAGGTGGACTAGGAGATGAGCATTGATGTTGAGGTGATGGAGTGGTGTTATCTTCATTAGTGAGGTCAATGAAGAGTTGTTTTGGTGGAATAATGACAAGTTTTTGTTTCTTGGCATTGTTTGAGTTTGTGGTTCTTAGTGATGACATGGTGGAAAGATGAAGTTTGATGAAGGTTGAGGATGATGGAGTGTGAATTAAACATGCATGGGGATTATATAGTATGAAAACATATTTAGAAATGGAATTAATTTGAAAATAAGTGGTTAGATTCCAAAATCAGTTTAGTTTTAAAGGGAAATGGTAGCTGAGACTAGCAAAAGGAGTCACAAGATGCAAAAGAAAATAGTAGAAAATTCTGTATGGGTGGCCGGCCCCCTTAAATACAGGCCGGTCGCCTTAAATTTAAGGGGGCCGCCCATCTGACGACCCAGAAAACAAAAATTTTCAAAATTTTTCTGAAAAAATGTTATTTTCTGTTTTGTGTTTGCAGCAAGCTCTATTTGTACATTTCACATTGGTTTTGGTTTATTATAAAGCATACTTAAGTAAGCAAGTTATCATCCTAAGCAAACATCTAAGCAAATATCCAAGAAAGTTACAAGTTAATTCGAATATAAATCGGACAAATAGCACATAATAATCCATGACCAAATATCACAAAATAAAAATTGTTCAACAATCATAAACGAATCTCCATCATCTTCTTTTCTTCCCGAAGATACCCTTCAACGTCTTCCCGATAGATTTGAAGCCACCTCTAACTTATTCATGCAAACTCTTTTGTAGTCTAAGCACCTCGGTTTTTCGTTCATGAAGTACTTCGTCGGTTTGATCGCTAGGAGATGGGGTTGTATATTCTGGATAGTCGAGATCCTCTAGATTGTCAACGAACTCGTTGAACGAAGGGGTACTAACACCATGGGTGCTTTCCTCCTCATCGTCATCGTCTAGTCGAGATGATGAACCATGAAAACTATGACGACGAGATTTTCCCTTGTCACTACGAGTTCGTCGAGTTTGTTTTAGAGCGAGAGGACGCAAGGTGGGAGATGGACTCATAGATGCTATCGTCAAGATCAGGGTAGTGCTCGATAACATGACGATAGAGACGAGTGAGGAACATTCCATATGGGAGATTTGCTTTTGGAGTTTTCCTTGCGCACTCAATTCGTTTGATGAAGAAGTAGGCCAGATTGTATGGTTGCTCAACAACGATACAATACAACATATGAGCAAGGCACGCCGGGAGATGGTCCTGATGGCCTCCGGTACCGAACGCATTCTCTCGAATGAGTTCTTCCCAACGCTTCATGTTGGGGCCTAATTCTTTCAGAAGAATTTGATTTGAAGAGATTTCGACATTTTTGGATTTTATTTTTCGGGTGGTAGTGGCACGCTGTAACCCAAGGAGTTGACGAATTTCGTCGGGATGAGGAATGTCGGAAAGATTTGGACCAAAGGTTGGTCGACAATGATGAAGAGATTCGAGGTCCCACTCATTTGTAAAAACGGCTTGACCTCTGAAAGGAATTTGGAGGATTTGACCGACTTGATCGAGAGTTAAGGTGATGAATTCGTGTTGGATCATGAAGGAAATGGTGATGAAACCAAGATCATCGGTTTGAACCATGACTTGGCTATAGAAGTCGACTATGAAACGGGGGACAATGGGTTCATTGATTTCATAGAGAGAATTGAAATTGATGCTTGTAAACAAGCGATCAATGAAGTCGGATTGAGAATAAGCACGATCTACTACACGTCCCTCATTAACATTTCTATCCTCAATTTGATGATATAGATGTCCAATGGAAGGAGATGTAGTAGGGAGTTGGGAAACTTTTGGAATGTAATTTTTGGTTTGGGAGATATCTTCGGTAGTCGCTTTTGGCATTTTCACCTAAACACAACAATAATACAAGACCACAATAAATATAACGAAAAAAAATAATGATGTATGTATTGTTATGACATATGTTGGAACGTAAACATACTTCGACTCTAATACTTTAATCCTAAGAATTAGTTTACTATGTTCCGTATTTTTATTTTTAACTCGTTCTAGATATATTTTACGATGTTTAATAAGTAGTTATGGACTAATCCAAACGCCCCTTTAAACATCTTAATATATCATGAAATTTACTAGATTTACATTAGATTGTAAAACTAGCCATTTCCTACGAGTTTCTTATGCATATGATTTGTTTTCGGAAAAGATGGTTTATATTTTGACTCAAAAATACCATTTTTCTTACTAAATCAAACGCTTCCTTAACTAGACACTTACCCTACTAGTATGCCAATATATATATATATATGAATTATATATCTTGACAACTCCGGATTACTAGTTTTTGGTTTATAATCTTGACGACGTTTTATAAAAATTACAACGACTTAATTTCAACATTATTTGGACATAATCCAAACACCCTCTTATCGTATATAAAAAAATATTTTTACTTAGTCGAAAAATAGAATTTCATGTTTTACGAGTTATGAAAACATAATGTGTGAAAACATAATGTGATTAGTTTTAATTAGTTTTTATAGCATTACTCAACAATGTGTTTATGAAAATTTTTGAAAAGAAGTGTATGAAATTTTTCAAAAAATTTTCGACAAGAGGGTTTGTAATTATTAGTTTCTAGTATTAATTATGCATTCTAATCCTAAGGGAAGCATTTAGTTATGGAGATCCTAGACCCAATTCGAAAGAAATTATGAATTTGAAAAAGTTATTAAAACATGCATAATCTTGAGTTTGACCAAATTAGATGGAATTAGATGAAATGTTTTATGAAAAACTTACAATATGTAATGGTGATCGTGTTAGATGAATTTGCCCTTTGCGAATTAACCCGAATTAAGTGAATTAGAGGTTGGTTTTTGAGTTTTTGGGGTTTAAAATTCGTCACAGCAGCAGCAGATGGAAGGGGTGTTGGAAAAGTGGAGTGTTTGGCAAAAGAAACAAGAGGAAAAACGATTTGGGACTATCAGATGGCCGGCCCCCTTAAACATTAAGGGGGCCGCCCTATATTTGGCTGCCGGTCCCCTTAAAATTAAGGGGGCCGCCCTCCAAAAAGTGATTTTTCATGGTTTTTAGTTTCTGGAAAGAACAAGAAAATATTTATATATATATATATATATATATATATATAT
>LBNU01013851.1:123955-135042 GCA_014162995.1 Artemisia annua | reverse complement strand
AGATAAGTTATCATTAATGTGTGCCCATATGTATTGGTCACATATAATACCCTTATAATGTGACCATATGTAAAGCCTATAGTCACATGATCGTGCTTCAAATAACTGTGACTATACACATTAGGATTTGGCAAGCAAACACACATTAAACTTTAGACACACATATTAACTTACGTGACCATATGTGTCGAATTTTCGTTACACTTAATCATGTTTGTATGGTTTTGTGTGACCATATATGACATTTGGTCACACTCTTCAAGTGTGTGACATATATTTGTCACTCTTAAATGCATTTCGTGACTAACGCTTCAAACTGAATTTTTAGTTGTCACACATTTAAAATTCATATGTGGCTAACTATTCAGCAAAGAATAGCAGTCACGTTTATATAATGTGTGACAAACTTGACTATATAATTTAGCCACATACACAAGTACTTCGTGTGACCATATATCTTCTTTGGTCACATTGTTCAATTGTGTGACATATATTTGTCACATATGTATATCTATAGCGTGACTAATGTTTCGAGCTGATTTGCATCGGTCACACGTCCCAAATTAAACGTGACTAAATGATGGAAAAATATTTACCAGTTACCCTCTAGTCACATATATACACAAATGCGTGACAAATATTTTACGAAATGGTCACACAAATCGGATCAAGTGTGGTTGTTTATTTAACGCTGGTACCTTTAGTCACGTAAAAATGTCACAGTGTGACCGTTCAAAAACGACCATGTGTGACGAAAGGTCATTTTTGGCGTAGTGGCAAACTTGTAAAACCATCTATTTTGTGAAACCACGGAATACTTTGCTACCTTCGCGCCTCGAAGAATCATATTCATAATAATTTCCCCCGTAATCAAAGATGATATGTGTGGTAATGTTGCAAGTTACAATGTACACAATCACATACAGTATGTAGCAAAAAAAACATTTATAACAAAATTACTTACCTTCCCGCATCCGTAGAGGATTAGGTCAGCATCCACAGTGAGAATGACATCCACATGTTCTTTCAACAAGAGGAAAGCAGTTGCGGATCAACCTCGTAAGGCGCAACCATAAACTTTATTTTATTACATTCGGTGTCTATACACAATTAAAGACACTTGCGAGGAATTCAAAAGATGGATTCAATGATTCATGATGGTGACAATATGATACAGAAAACGATGTCATGGGTCACTTGACCATTTCTTTTAAAGGTATCATCCAAGTTTTCTTGTCACCTCTAACATATACGCCTTTAGCTAACCGGAGATTCTTGATTTGTTGCTTGTGCAAACCATAAAAAACTTATCAAATATTGAATCTGATATCTTTTGGAACTAACTCTTAGAACATGATTTAAACTCAATATAAAGCATGAATTTGATATAAAGTTTTTCCCGTTTAGTTGAATTCTTTACTCACCGGAAGCTAAAATCAAGAAATCAAGTCGCTCCCATCGTGTACTCAAAGCAAAAAGTTTTATAACAAAATCTAACACGTGTTACGTGTATGCAGTTAAAGGGGAACCAAGTCTATATAATGTGCTAAAGTTAAGTGTATGTAGTTAAAGCAAAGAGTTTTTTTAGGGATAATTCCAAAAATGACCAAGTTACCCAATCGATGGGGATTTTTGACCTTTGATTTGAAAATTCTTATTTTGACCAATTGCCCCGGTTGCTCAAAATGTGTCGCCCCCATGGGACGCCAAGTGTCCCAAGTTGCCCAAAATTTGGCGGCGTTGCCCAAAATTTGTCTGAGTTGCCCAAAAATTCGCCATTTGGCATCCCCCGTTAAAGGTTGCGTTAGGCAACTGGTCAAATAAGAATTTTCAAATCTAAGGTCAAAAAACCCTATCGATTGATCAACTTGGTCATTTTTGAAATTATCCATTTTTTTATCAAGTAAAAAAAAATAATAAAATAAAAAAATTAAAACAAGGGTAAAAAACAAGAATTCAATAAGGAAATCAGTATATACAAAGAAAAAGAAACCATACTCTTTGCGATTGGAATCAGTAGTAGCTTCGCAAGAGAAAATTATTATGAGGAATAACAGAAAACAATAAGAGTTAAAATATAAAAGAAAATAAAAAAGAATAAATCTTTAGCAAATTACGAATACCCTTATTTAAGGTCTGAAAAATAATAATCGGTAGATCGATTGAATGGATCCGGCCCGGGTGATTGATTATCAGAATGATGTGGTGGGTTTATATATTTACACATAAAATCTTTTATATAATAAAAAAAACCCTATAGGGACTTTTGCATTTCGAAAAAAAGAGGTAATATTTTTTAATTATTATTTATTTACTTTAAGTATGCTCAATTAAAAAGCCTAAATATTTCCTAATTTGACAAAAAGTTTTAAAATTTCGTTTTTTTCACTTGGGTGTATAAGAGAATTGCGAAAAAACCATATATACACATGTACTTAGTAGATCATGTTTTATAGTTTTGGGCCAAAGTTTAAAATTAAGTAAAAAGCGGAAGACCAATTCATGCCCCAAACAAAAAAACCCTACTGCTTCCCTGAACCAAATTCGTATAATTGTACAGTTTATGCTATCAATTGTTTCCTCAATATCATTCGCACTTAATCGGTATGTTTTTTTTATCTCAGAGAAATATTGTATCCTTTGTACCCTTTATCCTGAAGCTTCTTACTCTGTGTTCCAAGAACGCTACAACGATTAAAGAAAATCATGGTATAATAGAATCTATGTATTCCTAGGTGAAACAAGTTTAAAAATAATAATAATAAAAAAAAATATAAAAAAAAAATTAAGTATTCTTGATTGTTTTAACTCTCAAGTAAGGATCGTTGGTGGAAAGTTTTCAAAAGTATGAACATGAGTAGCTGCACAATTAAAAAACATCTCAAGTTCAATTTAAAAATAAAAAATAAAAAATTCATATACTCATAAAAGATAAGGTTCTATCAATGAATATTGTCTAATTATTAGTTTAATTTGTTAGCTTGATTGATGTTAGTGATATTGAAGTAGATTTTTAGTTAAAGTTAGTTGTTGTTGTACTGCATGTAAGTTACTGAGTTTGAGAGTTATTGATGTCAAATTGTTTCTCAGCAGATGTTGCCTTATCAACAGTGAAGGAAATGATGATGTTGTTAACGATGACGTTGCTCTCAGTTGGGGGTTTATGATGATGTTGTTAATGATATTGTAGATGGCGATGCTGATGATGATGATGTTAATATCAAGTGTAATAATGTGATTAGACTTGGATTAAAGGATATTACTGTGAATAATGCGGAGTAAGTTTGTGAAATTTTGTATATCTTTTAATTAATCAAAAACTAAATAATTGAAGCTAAATGTTGTTCATAGTTTGGTTATCATTCAAAGATGTTCAATCGAGACTCAAGGACTTGCTTGTCTACTTTGCTTTCGAATGACTCCCCCTTTAGTAAAGATTATTCGCCTCACTTGGCATTCTCTGTTATACGGATTGTTAGCTCAGTATGCTATAGATAAAGAACTTTACCTTGGTTAGATAAATAAGTAACAAACCCTTTAAATACGGCAATCTTTTTAAAGGTAATATGTTATATCATTTTATATCAGTGTTTTCTAATATACTTGATCTCATTCAGATTAATTAGTGTCTGCACAGAAGGAATAACCAGTTAGAAACCAACGTGAGGGGCAAAGACAAGGAGAGTATGATCCGAATCACCAAAGCGACCATAACTCCCTCTTCTTGCATCTCAGGTTATTTATTCATTTTACTCTTTGTGAATTGCGATTGTTTGTGACAAGTTTTCAAATTTGTATATCATGTTGGAGTTGTTTTATTCAATTTACTATGCTTCCACAGTAGAATGCTTTGTATATCTTCGATGAATGATGGATTTGCTATGTGGTTTTTCTATATTCTTTAAACATAACAATTGACCTTTTGTGAATAAGTTTTGATGTTTCCATATGTTTCACAACAAAATATTGACACACTAATAAATTAAAGTTATTTCTTCAAAACAATGTATAGATTTTTATATTGTGTGTTACAGTTATATAACTTTACTTCCAACACTCTCCTCTCTTTTTCTTTACTTATCGAGGTCATCTTGATGAACGATTAGAGGTTAAAAAACAAGGACATAATTGAAGAAAAAAATAGTTTATATCTAGGCTGCAATGGTATTAACACATGACATGAGAACATATACTTTTGTTACTTATATTTTCGGTCAATTTAATATTTGATACGAAGTCTTCTTGTTAGCATTGTATACTACATGTTCCATTAAAAAGTTTTACATTGTCTTGCGTTAACCAATTAACAATATTTTGTAGCCCTTTCCAATAACTGTTAGTGTTTTGTAGCCACTTTAGCATTTAACATTTCTTTAACTTGATGAACCCTCTTAAAATGAATTGAGTGAGGATCGTTCTATGGATTGTCATGTCCTGAACCGTTAAAAGGAGATAGCTCTATATGAGTTTTTGACTCTTATTGGCTAATAGTTACTCAATTACAAAACAAACAAAAATAAATAACAGGGCTTCAAAAACTAAATCCAATTGATAAACTATTTAAATGTATCGTGCATGATCTGTAGAAAGTGAATAATGCATTTTGTATTTTGTTGCACTTTTCTCATTATTATACAACTGATCAAAGTGAACAAAACATTTTATATTTTGTTGCACTACTATGGAATCTTTTCAGTTATTTGGAATGTTGATGTAGGTTTATTATCTTGTGATATCAATTTAAAGATTGTACAGTGAACTTAATTAAAGCTGGAGGTTTTGTTTGTTTGTTTGGAATAGGTTTCAATTAAAAGCGATTCGATGATGGAAAATGTATGGTCTTGAGATCGAATGGAGCAGAAGGAAGAAAAACGATAAGCAAGTTTAAGCTTATAATTGACTGACTGATGCTTTGCCAATTAGTCAGACAAAGAGATTAGATAACTGCTCGAGGCACTTTTATGCATGCTAACGTTTATTTTATTTTATTTTATTGTTTTACTTAAAATACATAGAAGCACTTTTGAAATATTACCCAAAGAATTGGTCTGCAATTGCAACAAGTATCCGTTTCTTGCTTTCGAATGATACATATACAATAAAATATACATATGTTGCATAATATACATAAAATAATGCCAGCTTCTTAAGATTATATGTGTTGTGTATAGATAAGGAAAAATTGGGCATGTCTAACGTTTTTAACAAGCTACTTCCCTTATAATAGGAAATTTGTAGATGGTGGCAATTTTGACCAATTTTGAGTTATAGTTTAGTTTTAATGTGCCAAATGAATATAAAAAAATACAAATAGCTAAACAAGATAAGGTCGAGAATCGTTTAACATTTGAGATAAAATTGTATAATGCAACTATCAATTATAACTGAGATACATATCAAAAATATTTTTACACTTTTTTACAAAATCTAATGCGTGATATCTATATTATATTGATTTACTAGCTTAGAAGACCCGTTGACACCGGGTAATTTTTTAAAGAAATAGAGAAATGAGACGATAAGAAAAGTAATAAAGTCAATTTGTTCCATTTAAAATATGAAACAAAGAATGAGACAATGCATCTATTATAAGATAGGAAATTGATTATGTTACAATTACACAAACATTACCATCTTGATCACAAACGACAACCTTCAAACCTTGCTTGCTTTTTACTCTTGAAACATCAACGTATAGTTGTCCATGTGTGAAAACAGGACGGGGTAAGTATATACCAACTTTAGACAGCGATTGACCTTGGCTTTTGTTGATTGTCATGGCAAAAGATACTAATATAGGATATTGTTTCCTGATATAAGATATTGTTTCCTTACAATCTTCAAGTACTTTCGTTGAGGTTAAAGAGAACATTTACTATCATGTGCACAAACGACCCTTGTTTCCTATATTTCCAATACCACCTTAGTTGCAATAAAATATTTATAATATTTTATATTATTTAACCAAAATACAAATATTTCTCTCAAGCATTTTTAACGACCCTTGACTCCAAAATCTTTCAAGGAATCTATCCCCACACCATCCGTGATTCCTATAACTCCCGGATGACTCGTGAAAATGGTACCATTTATTTCTGCAAAATCTTTGTCAAGGGCTTCTCGACCTCCGACTTCTTCAAGCCCATAGCTGATGCAACCACTAAAGTGCTAAATCAAAAAAATAACGCAGTTATATTTTAGCATGCCAAATATAAGTTAATATTGTAATTTTACACTTATTAATGTCTAAAAAGCGTGGTGTGTAGGAGTCCTTATTTTCAAGTGTTCTTCTGCTTGGTATTCTACTTTGAAAATAAATAGATAAGCAACTCACTCAAACACTTAGAACTGCTACACTCATTTAAAAATTGTGTAATACATGGAAGTTGGGTACCAACATGCTTTTTTTATGGGCATTTTCAACCTGAACTCATAATACAACCACAAATTTGTACATCTCATTTCAGCACACAAAGCACCCATCTTGGACTCCATTTCCTAAGGATAAGTTCATGTTAAAACATAGTACAACGATAAGTAGAGTTTCAATCACTGGATACTGCTGGCAACTATGGTATTCAACATTATATAAAGAATGTAGCATACCATAAGCATAAACAGTGGACTACTTATAACTATAACTTCAATTTCATAAACAATATATCAACAAACTCAACCACTATATACTACTGCTATAACTCTGCCACTTATCAGGGTGGCCGTGTGTATGTTTATGAGAAATATGCAGCAACCATTTATTTTTCAAGAACTCTCTAAGAACCACATTGTTACGGGGCTCGTTAAATCATTGTTCATGAAAAATACAGTACATACAAAACATTCATCCCCATTATTTTTTCTTTATATATAACTCTTGTACAGTTATATCCATAGTTTTTTATGTAAAGATCCTCTGTATTCTAAGTTAGATGTGAAAAATCAAAATGCAAAGTATGTTCAGGAAAGCCAAATGAATCAAAGAATTAGTGTTGTATGAAAAACCGACATGTACGACGTGGTCAAATTATAGTCTCAACCATTCCTCTCCGTCAATAAAGTGTTTCAACAAATCCTAACGAATTGGACCATGCCACTCTATTCCTTCTATATGCTTCTTGTCCTCTGCACTCATATTCCCCAAACAACGCAGTCCTATATGTCAATAACGGTTTGAGTCAAATAAGTAGCTTTTCTTAGCATTTTTTTTAGTGATTAATGATATTCGTACCTTTGCCTCCATGGTTGGTTCCAGTCCCTCCACCCTGAAGGGTCTATAATGTTGTCAATGTCACAATATGAGTACATCACCCTCGAATAATTTCCCCACGCTCTCTCCAAGTAGATTGCCCCTTCATTTCCTGTTATCGAGCAATTTATTGGTCACATCTAAGCTGATGCAATGTCAGTTTAACGTACAATAGAAGGAATCGCATTTGTTTTGATGTGTTGTTTAGCCTGCATCGACAATCTATTTTTCCATGTCTAATATAGCACATGCCCCTGATTCACACCGAATGATAAAGTCTTTTCGGAAATTACCTTGGTTGTAATTGACAAAGGTTCTTAAGTAGTTATATGAGTCTCAATATTCCTCGACAGAAAATATTAGCTTCTTATCCTCATTGTATTCTTTCATATATGTCAGTTCTGCCAGCGGTAATGATTGGGCTGCAAACAGCTACTATCTCTTTAAGCTTCTCATCATACCCCTCTTTCGCATCATCTTCAAATGCCTGTTACACAAATAAAAGCCCAATTATAAAATGTGGTGAACACTTGAGCTTTAATAGCACTGCCAGCTTACTTTATAACACAACCACCCAAGTAGAATTCATGCTCCTAAACACTCCCATTTTTATAAAGCCCATTCCTAAATTACCCGTTCATTCTTAAAAAAAATATGCGTAGCTTAACTTAAACATGATAATATGCAAAACTAATTTTCAAATTTCCAACTTTTGTTTCCAAAATAACACAGGTGAAATAAAATGTAGTTAAACTATCGCGTCAACGAAATTGTTTAAAAATATTACAGTAACAGCCATGTTACTGAATTTTACCTATTTTGGCCCATTTTGCAGACCGCACATGCTCACGCCAAGAAGAACACACTGCTTTATTGTTGTTGCAGCCGTGGTTGTAATAGATGCTCGGACTTTCGTAATTCACCTTCAATATGATGATTAACTCAAACCGTTTCTTCAAATCAACCCTTTTTACCATCCTTTTTAGACTCACAAACCGAACCCCTTTTTCCCCTTAGGTTCTCCACTGTTGACTGCTTTCCTGAAACAAAAGACCAAAGCAGTCTCAATAAGAAATCTCAAACAACCCCTAAAATAAGTTATGCTAATACGTAATCCCAACCATCGCAAATAAGCAGTCACAAGAACCAATCACAAACAGGCCTATAAGCAGTACCTCAAATCGCATTGCAACTCATCATCCTCTTTATAGTTCACTGAATTTCTAATTACATGTAATTTCACACCTCATCATATCTTATAAAATCAAATCCAGTTAAATCTAATAAAAAAGAAAGAAGGAACATAACATATGCAGGATCATGGTTACATATATCACATAATCTCAGTATTCATAGACCAATCTGGTCCAATTAACATGCTACTTTTTTTTTAATCCTTTCCAAGGATTGCTATCTAAGGTTCGATTGATTTTCTGTTTACCAATATTTTCTGTTTGATTTTTTTTTACAAATTTTTTCCAAGGGTTGGTTGCAATATTATCCATGATATAACAAATTGATCTCACAGAAACAAAATGTAGCTTTCGGAAAAACATTACAGGAACATATCAGGTCAAAATTGAAGCCAGTATAAGTAAAAAAATTGAAGCCAATTATAAGTCAAAATTTTATGAGAACCAAAATTTGCCCAACACT
The DNA here is from genome assembly GCA_014162995.1 of Artemisia annua. Classification (NCBI taxonomy): domain Eukaryota; kingdom Viridiplantae; phylum Streptophyta; class Magnoliopsida; order Asterales; family Asteraceae; genus Artemisia; species Artemisia annua. The sequence continues at coordinate 126,140 of LBNU01013851.1, read as the reverse complement.
CAAATATTAATTATCTTATTACTACAACTTCAAGCAGAAAAAATCACACTGTTTTATACCCTTATAATTAAAACTGGCGAATTGATTCTGATTTGTAGCATCCTAACCATTCTCAATATGCACATCCAAACACTCATTGAACATAATCTCATTCATACATTCAGACCCATGTTAACTTTCAGTAATATAGTTTATCCTTTAGCGTGTGAGATTTCCTTTCGTAGTCATTCTTAACAAACAGTGTGACTCAGTCAAATCAAAATAAATATTCAGAGAAGAAGTTACCTACCCGCAATACTTGGTTTATTGGTTTAAGTTACCTACCCGCAATACTTCTTACAAATTGATGAAATTCTCAAGACATGAGGCCTTGTACTTTTGAAAGTATATATTTCTAAAAGCGATTGGTCTAACAAAATAGTAAATTCGATATATGAACAGGGACTTTTAAATGCTGTTAAAAAGAAAACTAAAGAAAAGGAAATTGGTGATCATCTATGTTAGGTCACCATGTTGTAACATAACAATCATATAATCATTAACCAAGAAAGAAGAAGAAGAAGAGACAAGAATTATGGAAGGAACTCTTAATATTGATATGATAAACTTGATATTCAAATGAGAACCAACAAGCCTTTACCAAGGCTTACATGTAGTATATATAGGAGAGTCCAAGGGTATTCATGTCATTCTAGCACTATTACATACTTGGCCCTTGGACTTCCATACAATGTGACATTACATCATAAACTTACTTAACATAAGAGATAAAATGTAAACATAATAAGTCTAATAAGCAACCTATTACAAATATAATGACCGACACTTTTCATAACGTGAAACGTGTTCCTAACAATCTAGTTTACTACTCCTTAATAGTTAATACTCTAATAGTGCAAAAGTAACAATCTATAATTGATAGTCATCTTTTTTGAACAGTTAGACTGAAGTAAACAGTTTCATTGAAACATTAAAGAAGCTTATTTGTTTTAAATAAGGTGCTGTTTAAAATTGCTTTTTTCAGTTGCCTATTTGATAAAAAAAAAATGCAACCCTTTTCACTAAGCAATCTCAACTTGAACTCATAGACTGTTTAGGAGGGCTTACTAACGCTTCTTATAGAAGTTGTTTCGGATCTCAAACAATGTAGAAGTTCGAATAAACAGATCCAAACAGCCTCCAGCAATACAATATAAGCAGATAAACACATAAGAAAGCAATCCCCAACTCCTAATGTGCATTGATCTATCAAGAGGTTACCTTGCTGATCACACTTTTTTAAGTAAACTTTGAATCGTGTAGAGGAAGTTAATGGATGAATTGTAACTGATTTGAGAAGGAGCTTGTCAAAGAAGAATGAATTTTAATGATTTTTGGAAAGGTTTTTTTAATTAAATGTTCATGAATAAAATTGAAGAAAGGAGCGTAGAGATATGAATAGGAACAAAGCATCTTGTTGACTTTTCATTGAAGAAGGAGGAGCGTACCATTTTTTTGAATGTGAATTTTATTGAAGAAGGTTATTAAGAATTGAATAGTTAACAAAAATAAAATCAAAGGAGGAGCGTGGTTATGAATGTGGCTGCAAAGTTGAATGAAGTGGTGCAAAAAATTGTTGTACATAAGTGTTAATTATGGTAAGACACGCAAGCGCATTAAACCAATTTTTAATGCTCCGTGCTTAGAGGTACTTGTACAAAAGCTTATTTTATTAGATAAAATAGATGTTTAGATGCGAGTATATTTAATTATTTTGAAGTAATAGCCAAATCTATCAGACCGAGGATTAAAAATATTAGAATAAATATTACAATCATTACGATAGTAATACAATTTAATAGATATATGCACTGGAAAATATATTCGACTACATACTTTTGTACAATTTGAGACACTCGCACTATTAGTCACGTTTCGTATTAGATTCTTTGAAAGTAGACCCATTAGAGCAAATACGCTTTACATGACCCACATTAACCAATTTAGGTTGAAATTTAAGTTACAACGGTTGGTAAATGGTATATATAGCAAGAAAGGAGAATAGAAAGAAGGGGACCGCCGTAGGATATCCCCATGAATGGGAACAAAGCTCTTGTTGACTTTTCATTGAAGAAGAAAGACGAGGAGCGTACCATTATATTTTGAATAGTGAAATGTCTTCCATTGACAGAAGGTCAATCATAAC
>LBNU01013851.1:108646-122287 GCA_014162995.1 Artemisia annua | reverse complement strand
TTTAGATAATATTTTGCATATTTATTCATCAACCAACAAATAACAAATGGTAGAGTAAACCAACTTGGTTCTATAAAGTTTGATGAAAAAACCTTTTAAAAATTATATATTGACCCTTCATGAAGTTGTAAAAAAGTAAAAAAAAAAGTTTATATATTAATATATATATATGTATAATATATATATATAGTATATATATATTAATTAGATATTATATTATATATTAATAGATTTATATATATATATAATATATATATTAATATGTGTTTCTAATAAATAACAATACATCTATGCAAAAATAAGAAAAAACCTCGCGCGGGCGCGGTAATTATAACATAGGTTTATAACTATACCGACTATATTTATTAACGACTATCAATAATTTAAATCGCATGTTAGAATCACCACAAAGGTAATACTCTCTCAGTTTGTTTAATAAAATAGATAAAAATGCACCCATTACTGATATTATGCATATCCGAAACTCGTGACAGGATTGGAGTGAGGCCGAAATATTGGTCGGAATTGGTAGGTTACGCAATGTGTTTGTTAGAACCCGTTAGGCGTCGTGAACGGTTCTATAACTTTATGTATCTGTGGTCTATTATTTAAGATTTAGTGTCTGGTAATAGATTCTAGGAATTATCCGACGTATATTCCTACATTGAATGAACCGATGAAAAAGATTGAAATTCACACCGATAAGCTGGTGTTTTTAACTCTCACTTGACCTAGATATGATATCCACTCAAGCCCCACAAAACTCAAAAATGTAAGAAGGATAAAAGCTACTACAATATATTGGTTATGAAATCAATAATCTGGTAACAATCGTATTTCGAAAACACTTGATAAAAAAACAACTTAGAGAATATCAGTTCAGAACATCAAAGTACGGTGTTTAGGCAGTATGGCAAGACAAACTATCAACAAAGCTGACAGACAAATTGACAAACCAAATATGTCAACAGAGAATATTTCTCGGTTTTATACCACTCAAAATCAAATCCGGTTTGCATTGGTGTCTAACGTGAGTATATCGAAACTTAAGGTATAATTAAACACTGGCTATAGCGCAGTTGGCCACCTGGGCTACCCTCTAGAGCTCTGGGGAGCTGTACCCAGGGGTCAAGTCTGCAAGAGCACAAAAAAATCCAGGTCCTCCAGAGTGCGAAGCCGTGAGTTCTAGGGGTTTCCTTCGCGGGTCTCTCCGTAGTTGTTTGGTCCCGAGCCTGCCCGTTTGATGATTAAATCGGGGGTAGATCGTCAAGGTGTCCGTTCGAAAATAAAAAAATAAAAAAGAAAAAATAAAGAAAACCACCGGTTTTACGAACGAATTGCACTAAATCAAAATTTGGCGTTCGAGTAACGAAATGACGTACTTCATTCAATCGTTATAGGGTATCATGGCTATTTCCAACGCCAAGCGTTCATCACTATATGGTCATTCAAATGATCCACTTGGGGGGTTTTTTATTTGTTGGGAGCGGGTGGGTGGGGGGTTTAAATAACGACCATGTTGTAAGTAAGACAAAATTAACCTTCGAACAAAGCACGTGACGTTGATGGTAACGGATGGGACGATAACGTAGTCTGAAACCAGGGGACGAACACCCAAACGGTTTCCCATCAAGGAGGAGAAGCTGCACCGATTCAAAAAAGGTATGGGACGGAACACGCAAGTTCGGTAACAGTCAAGGACTGGAGTTATTGCAATGAAGAGCGCGGGTTAGTTTGATGGCTAACGTAATCACTGATTGTATTCTAGGTTTTCTGTTTAAAGTTCATTCAAAGGTTTAAATCTTCCCAAAGGCAAGAGGCACAATTACTACAGAGACTAAATATTTAAAAAACAGTAGCCATTTGAGATATGAAAACCGGGGCAGGCCCAAGGCGCTTTTTTTCTTTTTTATTAAGAATTGAATAGTTAACAAAAATAAAATCAAAGGAGGAGCGTGGTTATGAATGTGGCTGCAAAGTTGAATGAAGAAAACGTGGTGCAAAAAATTGTTGTACATAAGTGTTAATTATGGTAAGACACGCAAGCGCATTAAACCAATTTTTAATGCTCCGCGCTTAGAGGTACTTGTACAAAAGCTTATTTTATTAGATAAAATAGACGTTCTAATTTTTATATTAAATGCATATACAATAGTCATAAATTCATAATCACTTGATACCTCAAGTACTTATAACGTGTATGCCCAACAAATAAAGACTTTGTAGTAAAAGCATACGGCTAGACATCAACATCTGCTTGAGTAATTTTGTCCATAAATTAACTTTTACCAACATTAGGATACCCACATATCAATACGGTCTTGGTGTTCAAGGTACTCCAAACTGGGACCAATTCTTTTTGTGATGGTACACATACGACCAAGAGCAGAAACCTTCAAGCCTTGCACCTATATAGTGGCGAAGCTAGAAAATTTTCAGTGGGAGGTCGGGATCTAAATTTTTTTTCTAACGCTATTTTTCGGGTAATATGTTCGGGTCGGTGATTCGATTCGGTCGGGTCAAAAATTAAATACTATTATTATAAAAAAAAAATCAATCACTAAAAAACTAAACATTTGTCCAAGACAACTAAACATTAAAAAGGAGACAAACGGTTCCTACCTGGTTCGATTCATTGAAGAAATTAGAGTTCAGCCTTTCGACCTTTAAGAGCCTTGAATTCTTCAATTATGGACTCCGCATCAAACTTGTTAGCAATTTCTTTTTCTATGTAAAGCACCATACTATTTGCTAGATTCTAATCTGACATCTTATTACGTAGGCGATTCTTGAATATCTTCATTGCCGAAAATCCCCTCTCTGTTGTTGCAGTTGAAACCAGAAGTGTCAAGAGTAGCCGACACACTCTTTCAACCAAATCGTACATGCTATTTTTCCCAGTTTCCACAAGAGTTTGGCAGAGATCAGAAAGAGTTGCTACCTCACTTAGCTTGGCATTATTTATCTTTTCAACTTGAAAAGTCTCCAATTGACTACGTATAAATCTGTCTCATACTAAACCATTTCACACACATTCTCTAAAAAAACCAATAACCTAATTGAAAAAGAAATTATTAAAAATAAGTCCAAGGAACATGACTACAATTGAAAAAGAAACATGACTACAATTTTCTTTTTTCTTCGTACAATTCACTCTAAAAAAACTAATAACCTAATTGAAAAAGAAATTATTAAAAACCAATAACCTGGTGGGACTTGGGAGGAGATGAGGGTCGACAATCGACTTCGAAGGGGGAGGGTTTGTTCCGTTATTATTTATTTATTTTTTTTAATGGGATTTGGTTTATTAATGGGCTAAGTAAGTAAGTAATGGATTTTAGTTTTGGATTTGGTTTATTAATGGATTTTAGTTTGGGTTGGGTAGATGGGCTTATGTAAAATGTAATGGATCAATTTTATTGGTTAATGTATAAAAAAAAATTCACAATTAAAATGGGGGGTCGAAACCGAATAGACCGAAATTTTTCTACACGAAAACTATATACCCCCTACATCGCAAAAAAAATTTCGGGGGGTCGGGCGCCTCCCCCCCTCCCCCGCCCCTTAATAGCTGCGCCACTACACCTATAGAGTGAGTCACCATACTTAAATAACTTCACGTAATCTTTAGCAATTTTACCAATGAGATTCATGGCGGTATTGATTTGACAAAGAGCAAGCTTGTAATGATCTTTATTGTAGAGAACGTCAAGAAGATCACCAACATAAGAAATGGACGAACTCACGGAATGACTCACTGGACGAACTCACTAAACGACTTCAAGCTCTTTACTACTGAACGACTCACTGGACGACTTCACACTCTTTACTACTGAACCAACATACTGAACGAACACGCTGAACTTACTACTCCAATTATGCATTCTAACCTGCACCTTCAATGAAAATACATCTCTTGATTATATGGGCTGGCAAGACACACGTGCATATGTTACAATCGAATATTACTATACAATATCATCAACATCATTAATAAAGATTACCATGTACCCGATGTTGATATTACAAAGAGAATTGTTATCCTTCCTGCAAATTAACTTCATAACGTCGAAGATCATGATCATTAGAGGAGCAAACAGATATACATCATTAGCAGCAATGGGTTGAGCTTGAACAACAACATCGATTATATCAAAATCAAATGGATCTTCATCACGACCAAACAACAACATATTAACCTCATCATCTTCACATATAACAACCAATTCAACAACATAATCTTTTTTGGGCAACGCCTCCATCTCATCATCATCATATCTAGTCACAAAACATAACAATAAATAAATTGAAATATAGGACTGTAAAAAATGAGCCAACACTAAGGCCTGAGAACAGCCAACAATGTCGCTTCCTATTTATGTTTCATTCCTTTGTTTAATGTTACTTGACCACTCTATGGATTCGAAGATATAATCATAGACACATGTCATAGATAAAAACCTACTAAAATCAAATAACTGCATTTTCTAACTTATCAAAAACTAAGACATCAAGAAAAAGATCTAAGAGCTTTACGCTTAATCGACTTCCTCACTCTTGCTATATGTATCAACTTCAGCTTCCTCAAGAGCAGGCATGTCGACATTGCCATGCTCGACATGTAACCAACCATGCTCGAGTCACTGATGCAAGAGGATTTAATTGTTGTTTTCATCACCCACATTCTCTGAAAAAATGTCAAACGACAATACAAACCACAACAATAGTGAATGTTGCAGCCGAGCGAGTCGAATCAACCAGCTTCGGCTTTGAAAAATTACATATGACTTATATAGAAGTACTTGTTAGGATCTAAGTTTATCAACATTTATCAAGTCTCGGTTATTTCAGTATATGTAATAGGTTGCTATTATATTTGTTAACTTATGTTTAAACGTTAAGAGTCCAATAAGCGTCCAATGGGCATAGAAGCCCACGTTTAGAGAAGATAGGGAAGAGAGGAGTGTTGCCCTACTCTTCACCTATAAATAGGACTCATTGTATTTCATATTTCTTGTTGGTTATTTCATTATCTTAAGAAAACTCTTGCACTTTTACCTTTCATATTGATCTAATCAACCAAACTCTATTTCTCATCTCATTTCTATACTTGTGTTTATAATATGGTGACCTAACAAGTGGTATCAATCGCTAGAAGAAGGTGTAGTTATTTGTTTTTGTACCTAACGAACCAAAAAGCTTGTTTTTACTCGTTAATTTTTGCAAAAGCTTGCAACTTTCTTGTTTGTTTCATGTTTCTATCACATCTTTGTCCTCAAACTTGTGTTACAAACTCAAAACAACCAACAAAGTTCCAAATTTTTTCAAAAATTTAAGATTCGAATAGTTGTACTATTTTTCGAAAATTTTCAAATTTTTGAAAAGTGGTTCAAGTTTGCAAGTTTCTTTAAGATTTCATCATTTTAAGGTTAGTTGTACAAGAATCTTGGATTAAAAACGTGTTTTTGGCTTGCTTTTTACAAAAACAAAAAAATTGAATGAGTATGAATAAAGAATCCATGGATGAAGATAAATTCGACATGCATAGGAATTCCATAAACTCTTAGAATCTTTCCTGTTGGGATTTATACTTGAGTTGATATTGACAAAATATGAAAGATGGAGGAAACTTATGAAGACAAAGATGAAGGACTAAAGATGACAAAGAATGAAACTACATATGCAGGAAAAAGATTACTACGGATCTTTTTATTATTTAGAAATATTCTTTGTAACCCTAATTCTCTATTATATAAAGAGAATACAGGGATTTGGTTTAATATGTCTTCCACAATGTAATATTACAGGGAAAGTGTGTGTGTGTCTAGGCGTCAAGTTCCTACAATGGACGCCTAGAATTTGTATTGTAGAGTAGAGATGATGACGAAGAACCTTGATAATAATAATGAATCTTTTGTTATTCCGCTGTGCATCTTGTGTTGATTATTATTATTGTATTTATTGTTTATCCTAGATCATGGTCTAAACAACCAGGAGTCCAAAACGGTCCTAGAACTTATATGATGGCACGTGCATAAGTTCTATCAGGTGGTATCAGAGAAAGGGGGCTCTCGATCTAGGGATTCACAAGGTTTTGTTTGTCGAAGATGGAAGAAAACAAGAAAAATTCGTAACTGGTTAAATTTTCGCAACTTTCTGCAGGTCAGTTTTGTAACAGCGATAAATCCTTCGTTAACCGTTGGATCGGGCTGAAATTTTTACTGGAGGTTCTCAACATATCAAGGAAGAGTTCTACCAGAGGGATCGTCGATCTGAGCTCTCAGTAAAAAGATAAAAATTCTTGAAAACTGCTGCAGAAAGAGGTATATAATTTCAAATTTTTAGGGTTTTCTTGATATTCAACTTCATAAATTCATGGTTACTTGAATTAGATTCATTATGGAAGTTGGTTACATGTTGTATGATGTCTAAATTCATGAATGAAAGCAGCTTGATGATGGTACGAATGGTAATTAGGGTTTCAATGAAAAAGTGCACATTAGGGTTTCTTTTGATTCAATTCATATCTTCTAATTTTTCATGGTGAGGTTGATGCTACAGAAGATATGAGGGTTTTATGCTACTGATGTGCATGATTAGATAACTTTAGTGGTGCTTATATTGAAACTAGCATTGGTGAGTTGAATTAATATTCAATGATGAACCCTAGTTATATCTTCATACTGGTTTGTACTGGAGCTAATAGAACAAATTCTGTTGGAAGAATACGTTCTTGTGGAGTGGATATATGCATAAGAAAGAGTGAGGTTACTGGTCATTCATGGGAAATAAACTTCACGTTACCACTGCTAGTAGTAATCGTTACCACTGCTCTCACAAGTTTCCACTGCTAGCTTTATTTCGTTTCCACTGCTTCACTTCACGTTACCACTGCTTATGCAAATTTGTTTCCACTGCTCGTTAAGGTTTCCACTGCTAATGTATTTTAGTTTATGAGCATGTGTTATACAAAAGTGAGGGGAAGCATGTATTTTATTTGGAACAGGTTGATTCCAAAACACACACATCAGGGGTTCACACACACGATGAAGGTTTGGATAAAGAACTATTTTTCATTCTACTACTGCTTGGTTTCAAATATTATTGTATTCATTTTTCGAAAGCTATTTGGTGATCTTCATGGCTGGTACTACATGGTATTTGTTTCTATGGTGGTTACTTATTCGACAAGTTCTTTTAAAATGGTTAACATATGGGTTTCAGGGGAAGCTTATTGATTAAATGTTTAACCATCTACATGTATCATTCAAGGTGAAGGTTTTTACAACTGCTAGTTGTTATTACTATTGCTAGTTTTGATTTCTATTGTTTCAAGTCCATTTATAGATGCGGAAAACTTAATGGTGGGCGACTTTGAAACATTGGGAAGATGGATTGGACGTGTACTATTGATTTGTGGTTGTGAAGATCAAGGTTGCTTACGTTTGTCTCCTATTTGATGATGACAAAAAGGGGAAGGATATTTACATAGAAGATTGCAACTTGTAGAGCCTTGGTGATATAGCATGGTTTAAGGGGAAGTCACATGTTTCATGACATATTAACTTCAGGGGAAGTTCATGCTTATTGGTTTTGTCATTATCAACTAGGGGAAGATTGTTGGGAATTACAATTAAGTTGATAAGACAAAACATGTGAAACATGAGGGACTAATGGAGACTGATGAGTGTGTAAATACTCATCATTTTTCTATCATCTGAACTGCCAAAACATCCAAAAACACCAAATAATGCATCAAAATAGTGAAAATATTCCAAAAGTGTGTTTTATGTGTTCTAGATGCAAAAAGTTTGAAAACAAATGAAAAACAAAAAAAGTTTGCACATTTGGCAGTTTCAGTCCCTCAACTTTCACAAATTGTCAAAACTAGTCCCTGGATATTTCAAAATATGCAAAATATCATAAAAGGTCCTTGGGGATTCATAAGTTGTCAAAACAAACCCTTTGAATATCAAAAATCACAAATTTACAACTTTGGTCCCCCAAGTTTGAAAAATGTCAAAAATAGTCCTTGGTGAATTTAAAAAGTGAAAATAATCAAAAATAAACCTTGTACTATTCATCAATGACAAAATTGGTCCTTGTGGTAAAATTTTGGAAAATTACATGTTTGGTCCCTGAAGTTTCACAAAATGGCAGAAATGGTCCCTGGACTTTAAAAATGGGAAAAAGGCAATTATAGTCCTTTGGTTATTCAAATATGGCAAGATTAGTCCCTTGGAATACTTTGGAAACTTGTCAAAATCAGTCCCTCAAAATCCAGAAAATTACAAAAATGGTCCTTGTGAAATCTATAAACCAAACCGGACCCTTTTTTTGTCTAGGCGTCAAGTTCCTACAATGGACGCCTAGAATTTGTATTGTAGAGTAGAGATGATGACGAAGAACCTTGATAATAATAATGAATCTTTTGTTATTCCGCTGTGCATCTTGTGTTGATCATTATTATTGTATTTATTGTTTATCCTAGATCATGGTCTAAACAACCAGGAGTCCAAAACGGTCCTAGAACTTATATGATGGCGCGTGCATAAGTTCTATCATTTCCTATCTGCCATAATAGTACTTTTTTTCGAGAACCTTAAACCCCATACTTTCGAGATCCTTGAAACTTGCTCCAAAGGTGTTTCCGTTGCTTACTCAGTGCTTTTCTCTCTTGTATAAGAAAGAAAACACTTCGACTCGTTGGATATTATCGAGCTTGTATAATCTCGATAATTTTGGAACATTTTTTCGAAAATCTGAAAGCGTTCGAGATCTTTTTCAACGTTTTCGAAATCTTTACTGTTTTCGAGAACTTTGGAATTTTTTGAAATCTTTTCTAATTTTTTTCGAAAACTTTTCTTTTTTCCACAAACTTAGAGATTTTGAAATTTTCTTTAAAATTTCTCGAAAACTTGCAACTTTCGAGATCTTTAATTGTTTTCGAGATCTTTGGACTTTGACTGCATTTCGAGATATTCTTCTACAAAGTTTCGAGAACACCCTTGGGAAAGTTTTCGAGAATTGGCATAACACTTATACCTTCTACAAGATCCATTTACACACAAGTCTTTTCATCATGTCTCAACCACCGTACTACAACTTTCATCATCAGCAACCCTATCATCAAACACAATTGTTTCGTCAACAACAACAACAATATCAACAACAACAACCTCAACAATCATATCCATATCATCAAACGGTCTCTCAACAACATGTCATGATGCATCAACATCAACAACTGCCTCAACCTCCACCATTTCCAATGCAACAAATCACTCAATTATCGAAACAAACTCATTGGTTTGACCAAATGTGTGAAGTCATCACTACTCAACAATCAAGACATGAAGCAGGTTCACTTGACACACCACCTATGCTCACACCCGGTAACTATGTTCAGTGGTCAAGTCGATTCCTAAGATTTCTAGAACTCAAGAAACCACATGGCAAATACATGAGACAAGTTATCACTGAAGGTCCATTTGTAACACCGACTAACTTTGTCCCTGGTAATCCTAATGCTAATCCACCAATACCGGATTCACACAGACCTCTTACTGATGCTCAACTTACTGCTGAACAAATACTTCACAAAGAAGCAGATGAATATGCTATGATTTACATTCTTTAAGGCATACCTAATCCGATCTTTCGCAGTGTTGATGCTCAGAAAACAGCTAAGGCTATGTGGGAACATGTTCATCTCCTAATGGAAGGTACTCAATTGAATCAGGAGGACATGGAGTCAAAACTTTACATGGAATACACCCATTTCATGATTAAGCCAATGGAATCACTTGATTCATATTATCACCGCTTTACGAAAATCATTAATGACCTCGACAGACACAATATCATCTTACCAAAGATTGCTATAAACACGAAGTTCTTAGGATGTCTCGGTCCTGATTGGCAGAAGTATGTGACATTTGTTCGACAAGCAAAGAACCTTCATGAGACACCATATGGTTTGTTGTATGACTATCTGAAACATCATCAACATGAAGTAGACAACGATCGCGCTCTCAGAGGAAATTACTCACAGCCCCCACCTACAAACTCTTTGGCGCTTGTTGCTCAATCACATGTTCCGTCTCCACCATTACAACACAATGTTTATCATCCAGAACAGGCTTATCTCAACAACCCATCTCAGTATTCATCTTATGATTCCACAATGTACCCTCCTGCAAATCAATTTGCCTCATATGACAACAATGACACTTTGTCTTTACAACATACTACTAATGATGACGATGATGATGAGGACTTTAACAGTCTCAACCAAGGAATTGCACTCATTGCTAGAGCTTTCAGCAAATTCTCAAACAAGTCCAACAATCGTCTTCGTACATCTTCAAACACAAGGAATCAAGCTGTCATTCATGATGGTCGTGTTGAAATTCAGAATCGTAACAGTGGTAGATTTGGATCGGGTGGTTATATGGGTAACTCTAATTCTGGACAACGGTTTAACAACAATGGAGGATTCAGGAACAATGGTGGTGTCCCTCATAAAAAGGCAGAAATTGTTGATACAGGGAATACTGAATCAGGGAATACAGTCATCAGATGCTATAATTGCAATGGAATAGGTCACTTGGCAACTCCATGTCCATCACCACAAACTCAAGGCAGTAAGTATCACAAGCAGGCATTACTCCTTGCTCTCAAAGATGAAGCCCGCAGCAATACGAATGCCAATGACAACAGCTTCATGGCTAATGCACATTCCGATGATGACATGGAAGATCTGGAAGCTGCTGTTATGCTCATGGCCAACATGCATGAACTCCACATAAGTGACTCGGTCCCAGTCTATGACTCCGATGGTCTTTCTCAGGTAACTGATCTTAACTCATGCCTCATACATGAAATTGCCTCCCCATCTGCATCTGAATCTTACAAGGAACAAGAAGTTCAAAATGATTCATTGTTATCTACACACACGAATACTCAAATGGACACAAAGGTTATATTTGATGATTTTCAAATTAACCCGGTTGTCACATTTGATGATTCGGATACTGAAACTGTCAATGATAACAATGCTCACGTTGAACATTTTGATCCTTCGTCTGGTCCAGATTCAGAAATTCAGTCCCTTCTTATGACTAGTCAATCTCAAAACATTAAATGTCAAGAGCTTAATGCTAGATTGAAAGAGAAAAATGCATCATTAACTAGGGATATTGAGTGCTATAAATTTCAACTGTCAAACGCGGAAAAACTGATTCAACGGGAAAAAGGCTTTGAAGCTGCTTTTCTAAAATCTTCTCGTCACGAAAAAGAGTTAGAACACCAAATTGCTAAAATTATGGAGTCTAAAAATGACTTAGCTTCTGAGCTGGAAAAACAAGCGTTTGAACACAAAAAACAAATTGCACAACTTGAAGCAATAATTTTAAAAACCAAAACGGAGTTGTCAAATTGTCAAGCTGAGTTCACGGAACATAAACAAAAAACAAGAAAGAAAGTTAAGTCATACGTTGATGAGATTGTTGAATTGGAACACAAGCTTAAAGAATTTCAAAATGTTGTGTATAAAACTGGTAATTCAGTGACTACTATTCAAAAGTTTTCAGTAAATCGAACAAACAATGGTCACGGCTTTGCAATTGGAAGTGAATCACCATGTTTTTTACGTGTAGCACTCAATGAGATTCCAAAGTTATATAGTGCAGATCATCTCTTTGACGATACTGTTGTTCGTACTGTTGTATATGATTGTGAAGAGGAATATGAAATTGAAGAAGAGAGTCGATCAAAAATGGAAAACGTTAAATACAATAAACCTTTTGATTACTCTAAAATGCCTCCAATAACTGATATTTTTACATCGCAAAAAGAGAAATCTGAACAACCATGGTACATTATCAAACCTCAAGAAGTTACTTCTTATGTAGCTCCTGTTAAACCAGTGGTGCAAATAAACGGTCCTTTACCAAACGATAACAAACTTCAACCTCTTCCTACTCGTTGTCGTGTACTTCAGTATTTTGACACGTTCAAGGAAGATATTGAACGATTAGATGAAGCCATAGAACGCAACTCTCAAATAACGGTTTTCACTATTACTACTCCTCATGAGAGAGAAAAAAGAGAAGTGTTTCAAAAACAGTTTTTACCTATTGCTCAACACTTGCGTCTATGTGCTAACCACTGGGAACAGGAACTTCAAAAAGAGGTCTCATCTATGATGAATGTGTTTCAAGAAACTGAACAAGCGATTTTAAACCAAAAACGTCGAAATCAATTTTTACAAAAAGAAGCTGATCGACTCTTGGAACATGTTCTTAGTGCTGATATAATTTCTGTGATTATGAATTCTCTTTATGAATCTGGTACTTCTATGCTTGTTGATGATCACTGTGATGATATTGAGTTGTTGTCTAAACAAATTGAGACATTAAAAGATGAAAACATGAATCTCCGACAACACAACGATGATGTGCAAAACAAACTTTCTAATGAGATTTTTCAACTCAACAAAAAGCTTGAATGGTGTCAAAACCAAAGTCTTGATTTCGAACTAAAAATGCAAAGTCTTAACACTTCCACATCCTTTCAAAAAGAAAATGAGGAATTAAAAAGTCAAATTTCAAAATATGAAAAGGAAATTGCAGAATTGCAAGAAGTTACAGACTATTGGCAAAAGAGTCGAGATAACTATCTCTATTCAAACAGAAAGCTCGAAAGTGAAATTCAAGATAAAAAGCACATTATCATTGAGTTGAAAGAGAAAATACGTGAACTTGAAAAAGGAAAATCTGTCAACACTAAAGTAGTTGCACCAGGAATGTACTCATTAGACATAACCAATGTAGAACAACACACTCATAAGTCTAATATGGATCCTTCCACTTCTACAGGAATAGTTGCCACTCCTAGCGTTAGCAGATCCAAGCGTAAACGTATGAAAAGGAAGAATAGGATTTTGCAACGTAGAAGAGAGACACTAGAAGCCTCTGAAGTAGAAGAACACCCTAGGACTTTGAATAATACTCATCTTGCACTAGATTTAGATTCTGATTTGGCAAATTGTAATCCTAATCGTTGTGTAACGAATGATGAACCTTTAAATGCTTTGAATGTTAATGCTTCATGTGTGTTTTGTCGTAAGAGTATGTTATCTGGTGATCATTCTAAATGTGTTGCGAATTCTCTTTTATCTCGTTTTAAGAAACGTACATCAGGCAGGAAATCTAGGCCCACTAATCTTTCAAAATCTGTGCTAGGACTTATGCCTTGTGTAGTTTCTAAGAATGATGTAGTCCACCCACTAGTTGCGAACAATAACCCTAGGAACATGCCATCACTTAGCGAATTCACTAAGAAAAAGGCTAAATCTAGTTGGAATTGGCAACGTTGGTTACAAAGAACACATAACTTTAAATGGATTCCTAAAATTGTTAATATGTGTGCTTCTAACCCAACGGAACCCACAACTTCTTCGGGTTCCACCCTTACCATTGTACCATCGTCGTCTCTTTCATGTGATGCAGGTGGTGCAAATTGTTCTCTGGATTGTTGATAGCGGATGCTCCCGACACATGACAGGCAATCTCAAACTGTTAAGAAACTTTGTCTCAAAGTTCATTGGTACTGTCAGATTCGGGAATGATCATTTCG
>LBNU01013851.1:76149-107266 GCA_014162995.1 Artemisia annua | reverse complement strand
AAAACTGGCTAACGTCCTATACGGTAACTTGCTTGAACGTCTTAAGAAACATGAATCGGATGTGTACTACGATTATATGGTTGTATTTAATGCATAAGCGAATTCTAGTGATACCATGTTAGGAGCTTTTAGTCGGCTCGACATAGGAGTGAAGTAGGAGCTTATAGAGTTAGGGAAGATCGTACACGGCCCTACGAATGGTTTAAAGGAATACAACCCGTCATCCACACAATTATAACAAACCAATTAACTGGTAAATGATAGCTAGGGGGGGTAAGAAAATCCAAGTAAATACACTTTTCTCCATATAAGTTTCACAACCAATTTACCTTTCTTGTTATTTTATTTTATTTGCAATAGTAGATATTTGGGTTAGTGGATTAGCAACTAATTCCGCCCACTCTTCCAAAAACCCGAGATTTTACTTGATTTCATAAAATATAAAAATGTAAAAAGAATCATCCCTCAACCCCTAGACCTAAACTAGAGTAGTTTTCAATCCTAACGACACTATTCCCAGAGAGAACGATCAATCCCCGGTACTTACCACTTCACTATACTACATCGGTCAGGTACACTACCTGGTGGGGGTTGTAAGCTTCTCAAAATCCCTTGAGAGGTAAAACCTATTGCGAAGGTTGCAAAACCCACGCATCAGGAGACGAACTCAGTCGAAGAAGCATCATAAGACACACCCAAATCAAAGATATTAGAGCTGTAAGAAGGTCCTGCATGTATTTAATTCATTAAGTAGTTTTGTTTTATTGTAATAGTACGCTTTAATTCATCAGGATTGATGGGCTGACACCGGCCACCAAACCGCACCCCTTAATATTTCTTTCCCATCAATTAAAGTCTATATGATGATGTCTTTGGTGACTTATATTAGTGCATTGATAACCTCTATGTTTAGCTGAGTCTTCTGGGCTACCATACCTGTTCCTCGCCTACTTAGCTGATGTCTTTTGATAAATAGGATAAACATAAGTGATCATTAAGAGTTTACTTGCCGATATAATGAGATCCAACGAGAAAGGTTAAATTATAATACACTTCATATAGAACTAGCAATAAAACAAGTGACAAGCTACTTAACTATCAAGACAGGCCTTCTTCTGCTTCTAACTATCTATTTGTGTATGTGATTGCTATTCGCTGATTCGTGCTCATTAGTTTAATTTACTGTTTAATATAACCAAACTGTGCCAGTCTCTCAGGCTGAACCCCCTTTCGTTAGATTAGGCTATAAAACTAACTTAGGATATTAAAATACTGATTAGGTTAACTAGATAATACGTTCCACTCTTAGTGATCGACACTCTACTTACCATTATATTCATACTGACCGGGTACACTGCTCGTTAGGTGTGTGTGTTATTGATAATTCGGCTAAGTATAAATTTAAAACTTGAGTAAGCATTAATATTGCTAAACCGCAACGACACATCGCGACCGCATCAATTACTGATGCAGAAAACTGAATATAACGAAATTGATGAAGAAGTTGAATTTCCCAAAATTGCGTCTTATATCTTGTACTATCCACGTAACTCCAAACATATACCAAAACCAATGTATAAGGAGACCGCAATCCCTTGACAATAATCACTGAGCACAATAACGTAACTCCTTCAAGTGTTTGTCAATTCTTCGTCACATCTTGTACGCACGAACAAGTTATCTTCAAAGTGTAACACCCACTTTGAGATATGATAAGAACACAAACCTGTGAAACTCAAATACAACATCAAATAGATGATAATCAATCTTCTTCGTAATCAATTAATCCAATACAAACAAGCCATTAAAAACCTTTAAGAACATCAAAAACCATCTTGTGTGTGTGAAACCATCAAAACTCATCATAATCAGCCGAGAACCAAAGCAGAAAAAATCTCATAAAAACCCATCTCGACTTCCCCTTAGCAGCAGAAAAATGCAACACTAGCACTTGGAACATGTGAGAGCAGCAGTATAATTTTTCAAAGTAGCAGCAGTAGTATCAAATAAGCACAAAAGCAGAAAATACTAAGCGTAGCAGTAGTAAAATAGAAGGAGCAGTAGTATAAACATTTAAGGTTGCAGCAGTTCCAATAAACTTAGACTTACTCCCATATCATACTCATACATCAGTATACCACATAATTGCTTCCATATCATAGGTACGTCTTCAACAATAGACCAGTAAATAGAAGAATAATTAAATCGACCAACCAATCATCTTGTATCTAATTGTTGTACCATGCATGTAACCATAGCAAAAATATAGTTACCGACCCATGATCTCAGTATCCTTTTAACAATATAACCGACCCATGTGATAACAAATTATACCTTTGACCCACTGACTGAATTAACAACCAATCCCCATGATGAATATTTGAACAATAGAAGATTTTAATTCATATTGTTAATTTGCTAAAGACAAACAGATACATAGATATCGATTGTTTCATACAAGATAGGGACCACAATACCACCGACCTACTATCAATTAATCAGTATTAACCTCATGAGCAAGAAGACAAACCAATTCAATATTCCATGATAAAATTGTACACGGTTTAACGAATAAACTCCACCTAATCCATATAAAAATACGAGGTAATCACGGATCACGACAAAATAGTCCAACTCGAATGAATGTTATGATCGGTTATCATTAATTTAATACTTCACTGTCCCACAATCATGTTAGTACGAGGTTTTAGATTTCATTCCCTAAACGACAAATCGTAATATTGAATATTGAATTGATATTCAATTGAAACTGTTTAGTGATTTAATTGTCGCTAAAGAGAATACAACTGTACGAATAACAAATCCAAACCAATTATCAGAAAACACTAATAAATCGTATAGTACCTTATGCAGACCTGCTTTCATCAGCCAGATTCTTCGACATAAAAACCTTATGAATCAGTTCTTTATGACAATTTTGTACAGGTTTCCATCAATTCTTTAGGGAAGATCATCAAGGCGTGTGTTTAGATCCTCATCAAGTGCTCTGATACCACTTGATGAGGATTTAAACACACGCCTTGTGTTAGATAGATACTTTGAGTAATGCTAACAAGCATGCGGAATTTACTTGTCAACACGTAGAAGATTATTTGTATGGTGTGTATGAAACAGTGAGCAATGAGTATAAGAACACTGAAATTAAACTAAACTCTTAGCTTCAATATTATTGATAATAATAAGAGTTATCTTGGTTATCACTAAGGTTACACCTTGAAGCTTTCACAATTGATACGTATATGAAACCTAAACCTAGGACCTCCTTTTATAAGACAAGGAGTCTTTTACAAGATAAGTATAAACCTAACTATATAAAACATTTACACAATCTTTTCCATACTTATCTAATACACGATTACAAACAGTTATCTAATAACAAGTGGTAAGTATATGTACTAGCAGTGGTAATGGTGTTTCCACTGCTAGTGTATTTCTGCAGCAGTGTCTTCTTCCAAGCTTAACAGTGGTAACTGTTAGTATTATTCCCAACAATCCTCCGCTAAACTTATGATTTCTGTGCAAATAAATAAGTTTCTTTGACTAAGTAGCTTCTTTGATGAGAGGGGTAATTCTTCCAAACACTTTATCTTCTCTTTAAATTATTTATGGCTCTCGTATTCTGTTTTAGTCTTTGGATGTTCCTGCACATAAAATAAAGGAGTTAGTTCCATTTGCAGACCCAAGCCATGATTGACTTGGATCTGCCTCGTGTATCAATATAATTATATCTATCAAAGGTCATTGATACACCATTGGAATTGGTTGAGGAGGTAATTCCTTTTGGTTTCCATTCCCAAAGTGCTGAGGCTTTCACAGCATTCCCTAACTTTACCCTGTTCTTGTTTACAACCTTAGCAGTGGGAATTTTTGGCCTGGCTGTGGAAACTACTGGCTTTCAAATTTCTGCTTTAGGTACCCACTTCTGGTTATAAACAACCTCTTTCTCATAAAAGGTCCTTTTACCTGTTTGTGCAGATTTAACAAAACATGTTTTTGGTTTTGCACTTGAAACAGGTGATTTTGGGTAAGCAGTGTTAACAATTTTAGCAGTTGAAAAAGATTTAAGTCCAGATCTTAATTGAACTGCCATGGGAATCATGTTGCTGTGAGTATGAGGATGAGTGTATTTTTGAAAATTGTTTTTATTCACCCTTTTGTTCCCAAAAACTTCCATTCTTCCCACATGGTAGTCACATTTAGCATGCAGATGGTCAAAACTACAACAGATATGACATGCTCTATTGTTCATCACAAAATCACTGCCAAGTTGTTGAGACTTTAGGTTATTCCAGTTCCTCTGGTTACCCCTAGGAGCTGGTGATTTGTTCCTATACATCTCAGCATATCTTACAGTTGGCCTAGATTTATTTGCATGTTTCCTAGGTTCCTCTGTATTAACTTAAAAATCTTTGGGAGTAGAAACTTCTACATTAAGCTTCCCACTCTCATCCACTAGAGATGAATCACTAGCACTCTCAAAAGCATCAGTTTCATGCTTAACCTGTTCATTACAAGCACTTTTCACAAACTTGGGATGGCCATACTCAAGTATTGGTTCCTGGAACTCTTCTAACCCTGTATGTGCTAGGTCAATACCTGGAGGTGATGGAACACCTCTTAGTAGGTACTGTATTATATCCTACACCTGACTTAGCCTTATTCACAATTTGTGCTTCCCAAATCTTATTAATTCCTTCAGATTGATAAGCTAAAGTGTCAACAGTTATTTTGACATTTTCATTCATCTTCTTAAGTTTCTCTAGCTCATCTCTAAGTGCCTCATTTAAAACAATTTTATAGTCTAAATCTCTTTTTAAAACAACAATATCATCATTGTATTTAGATTCATTTGCCCTATAATGCTCTAACTATATTTCTAACACAGATAAACCTCTTTTATGGTTAGATAAATTGTAGTTAGCATCCATTAACTCTGTTGCTTGATTACTTAACAGTTCCCTAAGTCTATCACACTCTTTTAAAGGTTTACAAGATTTAGAGCAACTATCAATATTATGTACCTCAGAGTCAGAGAAAGCCATTAGAGCAAATTCTGTAGCAACGAAAGCAGCATCTAAAGATGCTTCTTCTTCATCAGCCATGTAACTCCAATCATAGCTAACACCATCAATAGCTAACATGGCCTTTGGCTCTTCCACTGTTGGCTCTTTCTTCTTTTCCTGCTTGTACCAAGTAGACCTGTTGTCTTGCTTTCTAGGCTTTATGCATTCTCTAGCAAAGTGTCCCAACTTGTGACAGTTGAAACATTCCACCTTCTTCTTGTCAAAGCCTGCAGTCTCATTACCATTAATGGTAATTTGTCTTCCAGTCCTGTGCCAAAACAATTTAGCCTTCAAACTTAAAAGTGCAACCTGCCACTTGATATCCATCTCTTCCAAATCATCATCATCCACTTGCTCCAGATCTTCATGAGTCAGTTGTGAACCATAGACTTTGGTTGAGATAAAAGCATAGAAGGTAGGATCTCCAAGTCCAGCAACCTTCTTTTTAGTGCTAGCAGTGGTAACACTTGCACTACCAGTGGAAATAGAAGGACCAGCAGTAGAATCATCTTCATCACTATCATCATCTGAACAATCATCAACTGAAGATGATAGAAGTGCTAAACTCCCAGAACTTGTACTCAGCTTACCAGCCTTCTTCAACCTTTATTCAATGATCTTAAAATGATTATAAAGGTCATTGAGTTTCATTGTTTCAATCTTTGGATTGTTTTCCTAGACAATCACATTAGTTTGAAACTCTGACGGCAAACTCCTTAAGAACTTTAGATTGAGGTCTTCCTTGTCTACCTCAATTCCAAACACAATCAACTGTGTCACAATCTTCTGAAGTCTAGTGAAGATGCTGTTAATAGATTCATTGCCAGATGCAGAGAAATTTTCATAACTCTGCTTCAACAATGTTTTCAGAGTTTTCTTGGTAGCATCATTACCACCAAACACTTAGCAAATCTCATCAAACAATTGCTTAGCTGTTGTATACTTACTGAAAGCAATAATCTGGTCTTTGGGAAGAGTCATTAGAAGCAAGCTTCTAGCCTTCAAGTCATTCTTCTTCTGAAGTCTCTCTTCACTGGTAACTAGACCAATATTTAGCTTCTGAACCACCTTGCCATCAATTGTTACAGAAGAAGTGCTAGGCTTGAATGAATCACCAGACATAATGATTTCCCACAGAGCATAACCTTGTACAAGAAACTACTGCTCTATCATAATTCTCCACATCTCAAACTCATTGAGTTTGAGCTTTGGAAGCCTTGCTGTAACATTGGATTGGTTGTTCTCCATCTCCATTGGATTTGTTGAAGTGAGTGAGTTGTTTCTTTGGATCTTCTAATTCAAAGTATCCGAGCCTGTCTCTGATACCACTTGATGAGGATCTAAACACACGCCTTATGTTAGATAGATACTTTGAGTAATACTAACAAGCACGCGGAATTTACTTGTCATCACTTAGAAGATTATTTGTATGGTGTGTATGAAACAGTGAACAATGAGTATAAGAACACAAAAATTAAACTAAACTCTTAGCTTCAATATTATTGATAATAATACGAGTGATCTTGGTTATCACTAGGGTTACACCTTGAAGCTTTCACAATTGATACGTATATGAAACCTAAACCTAGGACCTCCTTTTATAAGACAAGGAGTCCTTTACAAGATAAGTATAAACCTAACTATATAAGTTATTCACACAATCTTTTCCATACTTATCTAATACACGATTACAAACAGTTATCTAATAAGCAGTGGTAAGTATATGTACTAGCAGTGGTAATGGTGTTTCCACTTCTAGTGCATTTCTGCAGCAGTGTCTTCTTCCAAGCTTAACAGTGGTAACTGTTAGTATTATTCCCAACAATCCACCCCTAAACTTATGATTTCTGTGCAAATCAATAAGTTTCTTTGACTAAGCAGTTTCTTTGATGAGAGGGGTAATTCTTCCAAACAGTTTATCTTCTCTTTAATTTACTTATGGCTCTTGTATTCTGTTCACGAATCTTTTGCAATAAATCTTGAAGATGAGGAGTGATTTCTTCACATCTTAACTTTGAAGATATCATGACAGTGAGAACTCCAGCTCTTAAGGGATATTCCTTCTCTGTAAGCATAAAAACATCCACACCAGCTTGTGTAGACACATGGTGAATATCACTTGAACTGTAGTGTTTCCATAAAGTAGTCAAGTTGTCAGCTTCAAACCTCCAATACCTATCACTTGGGTCAGGTTCATAAAGTCTTTTGAAGTGCACCCATAGCTCCTTGGCTTTAACACTTTCAGGCTCTTCATCTTTGAATTTTTCTTGTAGCAAACCCCATAATGTGTTTAAGTCAGCTCTGTCACAAGACCAAACAAGATCTTCAAAATCCCTGTATACTTCAATATCACCACTAATTCTGAAAATCTTTCGAGCTTCACCAAATTCATCTTCATGGATCTCCCAATCTGCTATTGGGTGTCTTGCTTGTAGTGGCTCAATGAATAGAATGTCAATGTCAACAAGTAGCATGTCATCAAGCTGCTCTGTAGTTAACTTCTCAGCTTGAGATTCTTGTTCTTGAGCTAATCTTGTCTTCTTAGCAGCTTCTGGTTCAAGGGTTGTACCTGGTCTTTTGTACTTTGTAAATCTTCTGGCCTCTTCTTCAGAATTCGTTGGATAAAAGTCTTTATCCATCTTGAAAATTCTGTAGTAGATACCCTCAATCTCTTCATGTGACTTCCCTTTGAGCTGTGACATCTTCCATCCACCAACATTGTAGATATACTTCTTCATACCAGCAATCACATGAACTTTGGATGGTTGTCTTGGCCTTTTTTGATTTTTCTTGATTGAACCAATCATCTCTTGAAGTGCTTGATCATTCTTCATTTGAATAAAGTCTGCTAGTTGAGCTGATCTCTCTTCAGTTGTTGAACTTTGATCTGCAACAAGCTCAATAGCTTTCTTCTTCACTTCAGGATTTGTCTGAATCATGTGTTCAATCTCCTCTTCAGTTGGTACATATGTGAAGTCTGCAGAATTAACTTTTGAAGCATCTCTAGTTAACTCTTCATTGGGCAGTCTCTGAGCCTCTATAAAGCTAGCCACATCCAATTCATCCTGTGCAGCTTTATTAGCCAATTATTCTTCATGTATTTTCTGAGCTACCTCTGCATCATAATCTATCTGAGTAGCTATTCTTGGCTTAACTACTCTTTGTTGCTCAGATTCTTCTTCTACTATTGGAGCTTTCCTTTTTTCTTTCTTTTTCTTTCAAGTTCTTCTTCTGCAGTGGAAACATTTTGACCAGTAGTGGCAACTGCTTGAGTCTTCTGAGGTTGACTTGAAGCTGTATCCAAAACTTCTTCTGGCAGTCTTTGAGCATCTAGATTCACAATCTCTGTAGGATCATCTTGAACCACTTCCTCTGTTTCTTATTGTTGAGGAATTTCTTCAGTACCCTGAGCTTCTTCAACTGGTTCATCATAGCCCAAATCAAAAATTCCAAAATCTTGATCATCCCCAAAATCTAGTTTCCTCCCCTGAGTATCAACATCTGTTTTCCTCCCCTGTTTGGGAGAATTACCCAAATCACCACTGAAATCTTCAAAATCATCATCATGAGGTGAGGATGGAGATGAAATAACCAGTGTAGCAGATCTTCTCCTTTTAAGCTGCTGCACTTCTTCCTTCAAAGATATGATTTCAGCTTGAAGACCTTGAACATCTTTGGCATGTTGCTCCTAAGTATGTGCCAAATCTTTCTCTAACAAAGCAACCTGCTTTGACAATTTTGTACAGGTTTCCATCAATTCTTTAAGTTTCCTACTGCCCTCATCACTTCCAGCTGTGTGACCTGCTGAGAGAGGTGAATCATGGGGCATTGGTTCAGTTTCCTCCCTAGTTGGACTAGGAAGTACTCCTAAACCTCCACTGCTTGTACCTACACCAAAAGGTTCAGGTACATCCAGTGTTGTGATGGGAGGAGTTGGCTATTTATGCCTCCTCTCATACGTGTGTGTAACTGGGGGTATAAGATATGGATGCAACAGTGATTGTGGGTGTGTGTTGAGGTACAGCTGGGATATCTGCACCTTCACCCTGTACCTGTGCAATTATTGCAAGCATTTGTGGAAAAAGAGCATGTACTACCCCCATTATATCCTTCTGATGCATTAGTCATATTTTGAAACACTTTTTGTTTAAGGCAAGGAGTTTTGTAAATCCTTTTATGAGGTAGCAGTGGAAATTCATTTAACACTGTTTGAATAAATCTTGGGTACATCAAAAATTTGTAATTACTCTTTACATTGCCAACCATGTTGTTGAATAAAAACTTTGAAAAATTAAAAGTCCTATTTGTTGCCAAGCAAATCAAAGGATAAGCAATTGTAGTGCTAAACTGTTCATAAAACGTTTTCTTAGGACTTAAGCAATGTAAAAGAGTATGCATGAAAAATCTCCATTGTGGGGGAGAAACATCCCGTTTTGAAAGTTAATTTTTGGTTGGATGTGTCATGCCCCATATTATGGATATGTTGAAGAATTTCTGGATTAGGTAATGTGATGATACCCTCTTGATCATCCAATTGGAGAATTCTCCTCAAGGATGATTCAGTAACATCAATGGTTACCCCATCCACTGTTGCCCTGAGTACAGCAACTGGTTCATGTGTGTCTCCATCATCAATGGTTGTGACAGTAACAGTCTGCCAAAACTGCTTGATTTCAGAGACATAGATTGTAGGTTTTATAGTTAAAGCATACCTTATATGTGTAGCATTTAGAAAATACACAATCTGGTGAAAAATAGGGCCATCCTTGACATCTGTCTTCTGCAAGAGAGCCACTTGGTTGTGTTCATCAACAAACTTTAAAGAAGCCATGGATTATGACAAAACAATGATCGTTTGAGTTTGAATTAAAAGTTTAACAAGCCAATTGAGATTTGAATATTATACTGCTAGGGTTTGAGATTTATACGCAAAAGAGAATATATCTTAAGTAAGGATTTATCTTTGGTAAAGAATAAAGGTGAATAAATAAGTAGATAATTCTCATAAATAAAACCCTATAAGTACGGTAACAAACCGGTTATTCTCAACGACTAGATAAAAAACTAGTTACTAACACAACAGTTGTAACGACTAGTTCACCAGTGGAAACATTTACACTAACAGTGGAAACTGTGAACTAGCAGTGGAAGCTTTTTCACAAAATTTTGTAAGAGCAGTGGGAATACAAAATAGGTTTAAATTAGACTGCTCTTTCATAGTTTTTAGCAAACTACCAGCTATCAACGGATTTGATGTGTCTTTACCATAATCCGTTTGTTATGGACTAGCCAACTGTTAATCATAAAGAATATGGTGAGTTGATAACCATATAGTTTTTGGTAAACTATCAACCAAAAACGGATTTGACAAGTCTTTACCAGTAGCCGTTTGCTCTGGACTAGTTGGTTCTTATGTGGATTAGACATGGTGAACCAATAACCATTTGTTGTGTGTCGCAGATACACACTTCATATGATCAACTCCCAGTAATTTTGCTTATTAACCTGCATAAGTTAGTATAAAGCCAAGAAAATTCAAACAAAAGTTAAAAGCCAATTAGTTAGAAACCAAAGTTACTTTTGACCAAGCAAATGTTCCTAAAAATATCTTGTTATGGTCAACCCGATATAGTAAAATATCTCCCATCTTAATTCTACCCACCAACTAAAAAGGTAAGTGCAATTACTCTTCTGGGTATACTCCTAGGGTTGACTTGGCCTATAAAAGGGGCTCGAATCATAAAGCAAACACATCAAACAACTTCCAAACCCTCAATTAATCTTCAAGCCACTTCTATTAGCAACAAAACAATGAGCTCCAACCCTGACACAATTGATATCTCCTCTGATTCATCATCTTCTGAATTAGCATCTACAGGACGGGCCAACTATTTTCCACCCAATGCCTCTTTGACCAAGAAATCAAAGAAGAAAGGTAAAGAGCCAATTGCTTCTGATGATCTTCCTACTCCTCCGCCCTTTGTCTCTGACTCAAGCTCCTCAAAATCGCTAAGTTATGCTCCAAGCTTCCATTCTAATGATAAAGAGCCACTTGTCCTAGCAATCAATGAGGAGTCTGTGACATCAATGAGAAGGATCCCAAAACCAAAACCAGCTAAACAAGTGCTAGGTCTCTCTTCTCCAAAGGTGTGGAATGCAATGCATGACAAAGCCAAAGGAGTCCACAAGACCATGCCTGGCT
Organism: Artemisia annua; assembly: GCA_014162995.1. Taxonomy (NCBI): domain Eukaryota; kingdom Viridiplantae; phylum Streptophyta; class Magnoliopsida; order Asterales; family Asteraceae; genus Artemisia; species Artemisia annua. The sequence continues at coordinate 95,980 of LBNU01013851.1, read as the reverse complement.
TCAAGGGAAAGGGCAAAGAGGCTATGGAGTAGTTGGTTTAGGTGTTTGTGTTGTTGTCTTTTGTTATTCTGATGTGATGAAACACTCCATTGTAATGAAACTTTTTTTAATGAATAAAATTGCAAGTTTCACTTTTTATTGATTTGTCACTGATTGTGAGTGTTTGACTTTAACTTCTGCAAAAGTATTAGTGGACAAAGAATATACAATATACAAGAGTATGCAAACATATACAACAATTAACAGTACAAAAATCCTCCCCTCAACACCAAAAACTGTTAGACATCATATTTTAAGGGTTAAGCATTCCAATACCTGTTACCAAGTACTGAAACCTTCCCACATCAAGACCTTTTGTTAACAAATCAACATAGTTTTCATTAGTATGTATTTTCACAACTTGTATTAACTTTTTCTCATAGCAATCTCTTATAAAATGATGTCTAATTTCAATGTGTTTAGTTTTGTTGTGTTTTACAGGAATTTTAATTATACAAATGGTACTACTATTGTCAATATAAATGATGGTATTCATGAAATTGTATCCATAGTCAAGTAACTGGTTTTGAAGCCATAAGACTTGAGCACAGCAACTTGCAGCAGCCACATACTCTGCTTCAGTTGATGAAGTAGCCACCATAGTCTGCTTCTTGCACTGCCATGACACCAAGCTACATCCAAGAAATTGGCATCCACCTGTTGTTGATTTCCTATCCAAGCTTGCACCAGCATAATCACTATCTTAATAAGTGACCAATTCCATAGGAGATTCTTTTGGATACCATAATCCCAGATTAGGATATGCTTTGAGATATTTAAAAATCTTCTTCACAGCAGTAAAGTGAGATATCTTGGGAGTGACCTGAAACCTTGCACAAGTACATACTGCAAACATTTTGTCTGGTCTTGATGAAGTGAGATACATCAAGGAACCAATCATGGATCTGTAAGTATGCACATCAACTGCTTCTCCACTATTTTCCTTTAAAAGCAGATGAGTAGTCTTGTCTACAGGTGTGCTAGATGACTTAGCATCAGTGAGTTTGAACTTCCTAAGTATTTCAGCCACATATTTGTCTTGATTTATAAAGATACCATCTGGCCTTTGTTGTACTTGAAGTCAAAAAAAGAATGTGAGTTCTCCCACAGAACTCATTTGAAATTCATCTTTCATCAGCTTCTCAAATTCTTTGCACATCTCTTGCCTTGTAGAGCCAAAGATAATATCATCAACATATACTTGGACCAGTAAGATATCACCCTTGTCTTTCTTGATGAACAAAGTTTGATCAATTTTGCCTCTATGAAACCCATTGGTCATAAGATAAGATGCAAGGGTTTCATACCACTTCCTTGGAGCCTGATGTAGACCATACAAAGCTTTTATCACTTTATACACCTTGTCTGGATGGTCAGGATCTTCAAAGCCTGGAGGTTGTGAAACATACACCTCCTCATCAATTTGCCCATAAAGAAAAGCACTCTTTACATCCATTTGATAGACTGTGAAGCCCATAAAAGATGCATAGGCTATAAAAAAGCCTAATAGCCTCAATTCTTGCAACTGGGGCAAACACTTCTTTATAATCAATACCCTCCTCCTGAGTATATCCTTGTGCCACAAGCCTAGCCTTGTTCCTGATGACAATTCCTCTTTCATCTTTCTTGTTTCTGAACACCCACTTGGTACCTATAAGGCTATAACCTTCATTCCTTTAGGCAAATCAACAAGCACCCAAACTTTCTGAATCTTAAACTGAAGCAATTCCTCTTGCATTCCCTCTACCCACCTTTCATCTTCAAGTGCCTTGAACACATTCTTTGGTTCCATTTGTGATAGAAAACACATAAACAGACATTCATTCTTGTCTTCATGGTCCTTAGATTCATAAACTTCCCTTACAAAACCATGAATATCAGCCATTTTTGTCTGTCTTCTAGTCTTCACTCCAGATTGTACATCTCCTATCACATTATCAAGTGGATGAATCTTGTTAATTGTGGTTTGGGGATTTTGAGGAACTTCACATACAGTAGGCATACTGGATATTTCAACATCATTGGCTTGTGCTTCCTGAGTAACTGAAGTAACTTTTTCCACATTTGGTCCAGCAGTGGAAACTTCTGGCCTAGCAGTGGAATCATCATTTCCACTGCTTTCAGGAATATCTTTGTTTTGAGTGTCCACATCAATTGCTTTGAACACATCTGCATCACCTTCTTTACTAGCATCATTTGAAGGTTGTGGATCTCCAATCTTTGAGACAAAATCATCACCTGCAAAGTCCCAAATAGGCATAATAATTTGATCCTGATCATCCTCTTGATCCTTGCTTGGTTCATCATTATCAACAAACTCTTCTGAACCTACAAAATCATTAGTATCTGTACCTGCAGCAATTGGTACATAATTCATGGTATGGGTTAGAGTATCAAGATCAAACAGCCATTCTGGACCTGTACCTGCAACATTAGGTTGGTTTTCTAAAAACTCAACATGCAAATTTTCTTCTACCTTTTTGGTCCTTAAGTCGTATATCCTAAAAGTTTACTAACCATAGAGTACCCAACAAAATAACCCTCATCTGATTTTCCATCAAATTTACCCAGATGATCTATGGTATTGAGAATAGTGACATGACATCCAAATAGTCTCATGAAGTCTAAGGTAGGTGTTCTACCTCTAAATAACTCATAAGGTATCTTATTCTTTGTCTTCACCACTAAAACTCTGTTTTGTACATAACAAGCAGTCTTAACTGCTTCAGCCCAAAAAGTGATTGGCAATTTAGAATCAGCCAACATGGTTCTATCAGCCTCTATTAGTGTCCTATTTCTCCTTTCAGCAACACCATTCTGCTGAGGAGTTCTAGCTACACTGAATTCTCTTTTAATACCCTTTTCTCTGCAAAAACCATCCATAACTCTATTCTTAAACTCTGTCCCATTGTCACACCTGATAATTTTAACTTTCTTATCAACTAGATTTTCTACTTCAGTTATAAAAGTCTTAAGGATACCAGTTGCTTCATCCTTAGTTCTTAGAAAGAAAACCCAAGTAAATCTACTAAAATCATCAGTCACAACAAGACAATACTTCTTAAGATTTATGCTACTCACAGATGTAGGATCAAACAAGTCCATATGCAACATATAAAGTGGGTGAGCAATAGAGTTATAAGCCTTGTTCTTACAAGAAGCTCTATGTTGCTTGCCTTTAAGACATGCAACACAGGTTTGGACATTTTCAAATCTTTTTTGAGGTAAACCTCTTACCAAACCATCTTTAACAATTTTATTTATGGTTTTAAAATTTAGGTGACCAAGTCTTCTGTGCCATAACATGGACTCATCAAATGTGGCCTTTGCAAGCAAGCAAGTAAGATCATCTTTAGAAATAATGTTCTTCATATCAAAACTGTATAAATTGCCTTGTCTAGGAATTTTAAGAAGTATCTGACTTTCATTAGGCATCTTAAAATCCTTGTCAAGAACAAAACATTCATTTTCAGTAAAAAGAACTTTGTTTTTCCTGTCACATATTTGTGACACACTAAAGAGATTGTACTTAAGCTCTTTCACATAGTACACAGGTTCAAAGTCCAAGTTTCCAGTCTTTAAAGTACCTTTACCATAAACTTGCCACCAACTCCACCTCCAAAGCTGACAAATTGTCCATCAAAAGGTTTGAAATCTGAGAGATAGGACTTGTTGCCAGTTATGCGCCTTGAACATCTACTATTTGAATAACCTTGATCTTCTGTTTTAGTCTTCAGATGTTCCTGCACATAAAATAAAGGAGTTAGTTCCTTTTGGAGACCCAAGCCATGATTGACTTGGATCTACCTCGTGTATCAATATAATTATATCTATCAAAGGTCATTGGTACACCATTGGGATTGGTTGAGGAGGTAGTTCCTTTTGGTTTCCATTCCCAACGTGCTGAGGCCTTCACAGCATTTCCTAGCTTTACCCTGTTCTTGTTACAACCTTAGCAGTGAGAATTTTTGGCTTGGCAGTGGAAACTGCTGGTGTTAGGAATACGTTTTTCCTATTGAAGATTCGGTCACCCCAAGTATTGTTAAGCATCATGTAGCTCGTAGTATTTAATATATTAGTTAAAACGTAGTTTAGTATTAGTTAGTATTTGTGGTGTTGGGTCCGGTCTTTTACCCTCTGTCAGCCCGCTCCACAGCCTAGTAGAGGCATTCATCCATCATGTACTATAAATAGCCCTTCCCACACATGGGAAGGGTTGGACCTTTCATTAGTAATACATATTTCTCTTGTTCTTTCTCTCTCTAAAAAGGCTCCCACTTCTTATCTTCCTTTCTCTAGTTTTCTTGTACCATTCGATCCATTAACCTCAAGAACCAACCATGTTATGTTTATGAGTATCCTATAGCTGGCTTTGAAATTTCAGCTTTAGGTACCCACTTCTGGTTATAAACAGCCTCTTTCTCATAAAAGGTCCTTTTACCTGTTTGTGCAGATTTAACAAAAGATGTTTTTGGTTTTGCACTTGAAACAGGTGATTTTGGGTAAGCAGTGTTAACAGTTTTAGCAGTTGAAAAAGATTTAAGTCCAGATCTTAATTGAACTGCCATGGGAATCATGTTGCTATGAGTATGAGGGTGAGTGTATTTTTGAAAATTGTTTTTATTCACCCTTTTGTTCCCAAAAACTTCCCTTCTTCCCACATGGTAGTCACATTTAGCATGCAGATGGTCAAAACTACCACAGATATGGCATGCTCTATTGTTCATCACAAAATCACTGCCAAGTTGTTGAGACTTTAGGTTATTCCAGTTCCTCTGGTTACCCCTAGGAGCTGGTGATTTGTTCCTATACATCTCAGCATATCTTACAGTTGGCCTAGATTTATTTGCATGTTTCCTAGGTTCCTCTGTATTAACTTTAAAATATTTGGGAGTAGAAGTTTCTACATTAAGCTTCTCACTCTCATCCACTAGAGATGAATCACTAGCACTCTCAAAAGCATCAGTTTCTGATGAATTTAGGATGAATGTAAACTTTAAAACCCCTTATGGATGTGTTTTTTTTACTCATGTTTACTTTATCTCGTTCTTTTATGACTTTTGTTGGATACCAATCCCCGTAGCACCCCGAAAGCTTGAATAGTCTTCCGCTGTACCAAATTTTGGGGGTGTTACAAAGTTAGAGATTTATAACAACTAAAATAATTCTGTTTTAGAATGCAGCTTGGGCAGTGGGCTCCTAAATACTTCAAACACGATAAAAAGAAAAATGCAAAACTCTTTGTTTTATGGCTATGGGTGTGTTTGGGTTAGCTCACTATAACTGCTTATTTGCTCACATCTGGAAATACACTTTCAAAGAATAAGCGTACAAACTCAGAATCAGACCGTAAAACCAAAACAAAATCATGTTACCAAGATGTAAAAACCGTAACAGAACATAATCATCTTTTAAAACATAGCATGCACAATTCAATAGTTATTGTAATGATGTAAGCTATTGTAATGATGTAAGCTGGTGTTTTAGATGCTATATTGGTTTAGAATTGTTATCAACTATTAAAACACTAATTAGATCAAGCTTAAACTAGATTTCCTTTTTCCTTTATTAATCAGAATAATAGGTTGTGTTAATGAAAATCTAATAGTAACAGCAAATAAAAACCGATAATCTCGTGTAAGGTAATATTTGCTGCAAAAGCACAAGTGAACAACTTAAGCATACCTGTTCGCTAGATGTAGAACTCGAACTTGATGCTGCTGATGTACGGGTCACCATGACCCTTGGATCACCTCCTGAACCCAACCCAACTAACGTACCTTTCTTCCTCCCCCCGGTAGCTTCTTCCCATAGATCAAAGTCATCGGGTGGATGATCACTAGTGTCTGGTCCATGTTTCTCTACCACAGCAGCCTCAACAGCATCCTATGTTAATTTGAAAAATTGAGAAATAATTTTCACTGATTAAGTACTTAATCCATCATCGAATACACAGGAGATAAAAAAAAAATACTTACTGCCACTCTTTTTGAGCTAGCTGTAATGTACTCTCGTATTCTGCCCCCCGATGCTTCATCCATGCCGCTCCCTGACGCCTCACTTGACACATTTGTGCTAGTATGACAGTGATGGTAACCTTCTAATAAAGTAACAGGTCGCTTTTTCTGTTTTTCCTGTAAAAATATTCATTAGTTAGGAGTTTATTAATGTATAAAATGCAAAAAGTAAATTAATTGATGTTATATTTACCATTTTGAACATGTGTTGAAAAACGGTAATGGATCCGGCAGTATGCTTTGATACTTCACCATCTACTTCAGTTAATCTGTTTTGTCGAGCCACATTTGACTTTTTTTGCCATCCCGGTTTAGACCCTATCAATCATGTTCTCCCAATGGGCTTGATCTATCCAACTTGGGGTATATGGCTTCAAAACAGAGAAATCATTTCCAACTGTGATAGAGTACTCCTGTTCAGCTCTAAGAGCAGCATCCCTTCGACATTCACCCAATATATCTGAATACCTTCTCGCCATTACCCTTTCCCAAGCTCTATATACAGCTGCATTTTCTGAAGGATGCCATTGATATTGATCCTGTATATACACCATTTGCTACAATAAGTTATTAAACCAGCAACATGTATCATTACTATTGGAAGTTACCTTGGGTTCACTGGTATTAACAGGTTCATATTATAATGAGTTTTATTAAGTAAAAACAATTTAAGTAAAAACATGGAATTCCTCAAACATCAAATCTCTGCTTTCTTGGTCAACCTCTCTCCATGTCGCCCAAGGTTCATAAAACATAGTCTTGAAGATACTAATAATATCATGGGTAATGTGGCCTTCTGCAAAACTACAAGATTGAAACAATATATATTAGGTAAAAAGAAAGTAACATCACATTCATTATATATTAAGATACATACCCACCATAATAGAGTGTAATCATCGGCCTTTGTGATGGATGATTAGGTATTGATTGTGGCAAGTTTGATCCACGTGCATGATGTGATGTCTCTGTTTCATTGTCATTAGTACCACCACGGATCCCATTATCGTAATCTGCATCCGGATTACCACATCCAGATGTACTACTACTACCACCAATGCTTATATTTCCACTTCTGCCCCTTCCCGTTCCCCTGCTTCCGATACCATTATCATGATCAAAAAAAAAAAAAGAAAAAAAAAAAAAAAAAAAAAAAACATTACAATTAAACTTTCCCTCTAAAACGATTTCACTGTTCATCCGCCATCCGCCGTGCCCCCCCCCCGTCCCTCCACCCTCGCGCTCGCCCTCTGCCGCGTCCGTGAACCCTGAATATGATGGTGGCCCTGAGAAGCTTGTAAGGGCGATGGTGAAGCGATAGTTGTCTCCTGAGACTCGTTGCCTTCGTATTTCAGAATTTAGCGCTCTCAGTTTTCAGGCTGGAGAGTTCAATAGACAATGAATTCACGCTTGTTTATGTGACTTATGTCTTTCCTCGCACGTAGGAATATTCAGCTTGCCTAGATGTGATTGATCAGTGTATTCACTGGATTCACCAATCATTGATTGATTGCTTTCTGGGTGGTTGAGAATTTCTTGCCTTGCTCCCTAATTCGACCGCTGAGGGACCTATGATGTGTTGGTGTATTCTGGATCTTGCGCCTGAAGAAGATGTGTATTGTGCTATAAGTGGGTCAGGACTGAGGCTTGGTTGAGGTCTCCTGAATGCACTAGATGTGAAAAATCAAACCCTGCTCTATGTGTAGTGTTTGCGAGAGGGAGGCCACTGTGTATGCCTATTGTGAGGTGTGAGCTTCTATGTGGTCCATGACTTATTCTGTAGCTTGATAAATCTGGATATGAGGTCTAGATCCCATATGAACTTTGCATCTGCGACGAAAAGGTATTCCTGATTGATTAATTGATGAAATGGCTCTGTTGTAGGCTAAGTTTTAGACAAAGTTCGAGTTCGACATGATTTTGATTTGTTGCAAGCTTGGTGTGATTCCACAAGGAATTGCACGTGAGGCCTCGCTGACAGATATATATTAGCCTATCAGCTAGGAGGGTCAAAGGCTGTGTGAGCTCAGCATTTTAGTTGTGTATGTTCCTCAGAACTGACCCCTGGAGTGTTAAGTCAATTATTGCAGAGCTGGCCTCAAGTCGCTTGGACCTATTACTTTAGATGTGCATCATTCCACTTTGAATAATTGTAATAGATGGATTACTGTCACTTCATTCGTTGTATATCTGCAGAATTACACCAAGTGACTCTTTATTAGTAAATGGGTCTGGTGATCATCCCTAGATATTCATGGTTCTCTTGAGTGTGAAAAGATGTGAGGGTCTCGTTTTGGATGAGATTGTGCGATGGATATGGTGATTGTATTAGAATTGTGCATGGAAATGGATGATGTGTTGGTGTGTGCATTGTTAATTGTTGTGATAGGTTATCGGAAGCATAAGCAGAGGGGACTAAGGGCAGAAGTTGGAAGTTGATAGGCTGGTTGTGGTTTCCTCAGGTGATTGAAGGTAAGTGGTGATGGAGCTTCAAAAAGTTGTTCACGTGGTGGGTAGTTTCGCTACATTGTGGGGGGATGAATCCTTCCAGTTGCCATGTCTATCTCCGGCATTAGATCTGCATCGGTCTCAAGTCAACAAAGAAGTCTCCGACTGATTCGTCCTGATCTTTACTCGAATTAGAGTAAAGTTAGGAAGATCAGCCAGATGTAGGACACTGGAATTAATCAGGTCCAGACGCGATCAGAAGAGGTTTGCCTTCGTTGTGGGTCAGTCGCTGAGACCGTGGCAAAAGAAGGTTAGAGCAGATGAGAGAGTTTTCGAAGTGTCTCTTCCNNAAACTTTCACTTTTTTTTTTTTTAAGGTGAAAGTGTTAATTATAATAAGTGTGCGTGTATTTTATAAGTTTTTTAAAAAAAAGAAAAGTGAAAGTTTAATTGTAATAAGTGTGTGTCATGGGAAAATAAAGGATACTTTGTTTTGTGAATTTTGAAAATCTTTGAAGATTTTAATAAGTTTTAAAAAGTTTTTGATAATTTTGTTCTTAATAAGTTAATATAAATGGGATTGGGATTGGTTTTTTAGTTGACCTGGTCGTGTCAACGGGTAATCGGGTAACAAGTTCAACCGGTTGAACCTCGCCGGATCAAACCGGTATTATGACAAATGAAAAAATAACCAAATTTGAAGAGTTCGTACAGAAAAAACAAATAAAACTACTATTTAAACCATATTATATTCCTTTATATATATATTTTTTTTATAGTTCTAGCCAAATACGAGTAATGTAACAATTAACAAATTTAGAAAAATAGAAAACGGTTTTAACACTATTAGCTTATAACTAGTACTCGTAATTTGATTTGAATTTACACCGAATAGTGAATCCCAAAAATGGTTAAATTGAAACACGAGTCGACATAGTTTAACATACCATATATGTACATAATAAATTTTAATATTTCCGTTGAAAATCCATCGGAAATATTATTTATTTCCGACGGATTTCCGATGGAAATATTAAAAGATAAAAAACATTAGAAATTAAAACATTTCCAACGGATTTGCGACGAATAAATATAGATGTAGGAATGGCGTCGGAAAGTCGACGGTAGGTTATGTGAATTACCGAGGGATTTCCAACTACAATCGAATCTCTTAGAATTCCGTCGGAAGGTACTCGGAAAAGCACACTTGTCACTGTTTCGTCGGAAATTGCTCGGTAAATTAGCGACGGAAAAGTATCCGTCGGAAAATCTGTCGCTGAAAGTCCACTTTCTAGTAGTGTTATGAATGTATATAAGATGATAACGTGTATTTACACTAAGATATACAGTAAAACCTCTATAAATTAATACTCGATAAATTAATAACTTCGATAAAATTAATAATTTATCCGGTCCCAACTTGGGACCAGCGCAAATTTGAACAACAATCGATAAAATAATAAAAGGATAATTTTTTTGAAACCCGAGTGTATATATATTGGTCCCAACGAAACTATAAATTAATAATTACTAAAATATTCACAATTTCTTCAATGTCTTGAACCTCGTAACATTCATTAGTATACATTAATTAATTTCTTTAAGGCAAAAGTGTATTTTGATACCTCAAATTTGATTAACCAGGTTTTTTACTACTTTAAACTTTTAATGATGTGGTGTAGTACCTTGAACTTGTAAACTCGCTTATAAATAGGCCTTGAGTCAATCACATGCTGTCACGGGACTAAGCATCGTTAGTTTTTTTAACTAGTTTTTTAACGAAAGAAAATTCCCATATCTAAAACCAACTCATTTTTCCGGTCCGCGATCATACAAGACGAGTAAGAGTCACATACAACTAAATACACAACATATTAGTCGGAAATATTTCTCAAGGCTTAACATATAAATAACTTTGTTATTTTCATTTCTTGTGAAGTCATATGATGGCATTTAATGTTGGATATATTGAGAATCCTAATCGTTATCATTCATTGTACCAACTTATACAATGACATTATATTATGAGACTAAAGAATCAAGTAGCATATATATACCTGATTATAGAATAACAATGTCGACTCGAAGCGCATCAATGAAACCTGAACAAACCAATGATAGGCTCCGCACGGGAAGACGTTCTGTCCTTAAAAGGTGTTTACGTGCTCGATTCGCTGCAAGCCTCGTACGTAACGACCCCAGGATTGATGCAGACCCTTGTTGCCTTTCGTCAGCGAACGAATACAACATAATGACAATGGGGAGCAGAAAAACACAATACAACTATAATATGAAGAGGCAAGATGCAATATATTTGAAGCTCTCTGAAACAATGATTTGTGTGTTTGCTTTTTTTTTTTTGTTTTTTTTCCCCACATTTGAAGAGCTACCATACACTTCTTTTTATAGGGCCATGGTAAGTATAAACAAGGAGTTACCCATGTTCTTAATACAAGCCAAAAAGCTAGGATCATGGAGGAGATGGTTGCATTAGACGAATGCCATCCAAATCCACCCCCACTCTCCTATTTTCTTGTTTGACTTGGTCAGCCATACACACACAAACAATTGGGTAGTTTCAGCTTCATAAGTTTATATCACAAGTTTCATAAGTTGTACTATTAAGTCACCACATAGACTAGTTGTACATTTTGCCTCAACCTTGTAAAACTTTCAAACCTCATCATAAAATTCCAACAATCCCCCACCAGGTTGGAAAGTTTTCTGCTACTCTAAAAGGTTATGTCACGAAGGTGTCATTACGATTAAACCCCGTTTACTCAAAGCATGTAAAGTGAAATCGATTCAATGGTGTCCTAAGGAATTAAACCACCGAACCTTAATGATCTCACCCAACACACTTCTACACACTTCCCATTGTAACCATCTCATTCTAAAACTGAGCGCGAATATGGCCATGCGCTTAAATCCTGTTTTATAACCCTCTAAGAGAGAAACCACAACTCCCCATTCAAGGCGGCACCACCTCTAGGTTATATAGGCAAAGCTACTCTAACGTCTTCGTTGCTAAGACGCCTCACAAGCTTTGTTAAGAGAATATCTCATCCTAATTCGGCAACGCCATGCTATCTTCGATGTACATTGGTCAATTGATTGATAGCACCTTCTATCAATTAGTGACTTCGTTATTACCCATTAAACTCGAGAGGTATGAGCACTACATTCAAGTTGGGTTTCCATCACTAACCGATTCACATATGGTTTCAGACCGATGCCTCTATCATCTCTCAATAAGTCTCTCGTCAGAGGCTTAAAGGAGAACTTTCGATAAGTTACTATAATACTTATCGATCTCATCTCAAACACTCACCAAGTCTCTCGTCACAGTCTTAGTGGTGTCACAGTCAAGTTTCTAGTTCACTTGACGAACATGTCATTAATGGCCATTCTCTGTTATATCTAGAAATTCATAAACAACAAAATATTGAGGTATTAAGTCTCTATTCCACTTAACCTCCTCTATTGCCACGTCTAGGTGAATAACACAACTTCCATATTGAAGTGTAAATACACACTTGTTTCTTGCACATTCAAGAATCAACGTATTGTGTATGAGTTTAACAATCCACCAACTTGTGAATTTTCTTATGGTTTTCATGTGTATTTGTAATTCTCAATATATTCTATTAGGATCTCAATTACACTATTAGAGGGACGAAAGGGAAAGAATCATGATCATAGTGATCAGTTACAATCACAATTCTTTCCTAAAAAAGGGACATAGAGTGATAGTTTCAACTTGATGTTGCTTACCAGATCACCCGTTCTTTATCAATCACAAACACATGAAACACCATATATAAACTCCTTCAATAGGTTAGGCGTAAGGTTATAACTCATCTCTTTATAACCCCCACTATAAATCTCAATATTAAAGTTATGCCGTAAGAGTTCACATATACGTACCCACATTTTGTTCAATCACTCACCAATGCAACACAATATGGGATCACAATTTAATATATCAAAATTTCTATCGTTTCAAAAGAAAATAAAAGTTTCTTCATCACACGTTTAATCTGTATATAAACACCTTTGTGGAGATAAAACTAGAAATAAACTGCTTTTTGTTGGTCCCGTTTACACGGATAAACTAACTACAAAGTTAGTCTAAACATGCACCATGCTTAAGTAATGAGATTAAATACTTTGAAAGTTATTTGAACAAAATGTAAAGGAAATAGACAAGATATTTTTCAACGTTTAATTCTTATTAAAAATCAATCAAAGAATTATACCCAAGTGTTCGCGGAATAAACACTTGAGATTGAAATGACAAGTATGTTTTGTGTTACTCCTCACTAAGCTTAAGCTATGCTTAAGTAGCAACAAAAGACCCACAAAGCTATCTTAGGGATGGTTGCTATTTGGAGAGAGTAAAGATTAGTTTGTGAATGTCTAAGCATTAAGTGCACAAACTTGTCGACTTTTACTCCTCTCTTATATTTCCTATTTATACACAAGTATTTTACAACCGTTATGATAAAGACAAATGATGACTTAAGCTAGTGGAGACAAAATACTTACGTATTTTGTCTCTGTTACATTAGGCTATATTGGGTAAAAGACAATTCTCCTTTCTGTATGACAGTGATGACAGTGTCCCTGACATTTTGCCTTTCAGGGAAAGTTTGACTTCAGGTGATAAGGACCACGTCTTATCTCTTCAAAACTTTCCCGCTCCATCCCGCCTAATCTTCAGTCCTTAGGCCTTCATNTATACACAAGTATTTTACAACCGTTATGATAAAGACAAATGATGACTTAAGCTAGTGGAGACAAAATACTTACGTATTTTGTCTCTGTTACATTAGGCTATATTGGGTAAAAGACAATTCTCCTTTCTGTATGACAGTGATGACAGTGTCCCTGACATTTTGCCTTTCAGGGAAAGTTTGACTTCAGGTGATAAGGACCACGTCTTATCTCTTCAAAACTTTCCCGCTCCATCCCGCCTAATCTTCAGTCCTTAGGCCTTCATTCTTCAGTCTAAGTCATACTTCTTTAGTTGTTGAGGAGTCTTAGGGTTCAGTGAGCTATTGTCATCATTCACTGAACCCATCACCTTCTTCTTTGGCTAAGGTGCCACTCACTGAGAACCGCCTCACTGAGTGGAGAGGCTTTCTTCTTAGACTCGTCCTGGGCATCCTGAAGGTGACTCACTGAGCAACTGTTCATTCAGTGACCTGAAGATGTTTAAGGATTTCTAACACTTAGTATAATTTGTGTTCAAATCTTTGTTTAATGAGACTTGGGTACTGAAGTAACCCAACAATCTCCCCCTATTTGGATATAAATTATGCCTAAGTGTTTGATCAGTGTAAGTGAGCAAATGGGCTTCTTCTTACACTGAAAGTACTAATCAATCACACAAGTAACACTGAATTTTTTTTAAAACATGTTCCATCATCTTATTCATCAAAAATTACATAAGTCCTATCATCTAAACAAAAGGCTCAGGGTTTAAGTACTCAGACTGGAGAGAGATCCTCTCAAGTTAAGAGGATAACTTGAGTCAAGTTAGGGAATTATGAGCCATTGGATTTGATCCAATGGCTCAAATCAAAATAACTTCCTTTGATTTGAGCCATTGGATCAAATCCAATGGCTCACAATTGTCTAACTTGACTCAAGTTGTATAACACAACTTGAGAGGATCTCTCTCCACTCAAACTTCCTTAATACCCATGAGCTCAAGCTTTGTCTTCTTTGTCAGCAAGATGTGTTTGTCAGGACGGTCATTCATCATCTTATCCATCAACATCATGAACTCTTCATTCTCAGAGCTCTTGAAGTTTCTAGCCATCAGTTTGTAAGCCAGTAGTGTAGTAGTCTCAACCAGGTGAATGTCACTGACTCTCTGAAAGGCTTTCTCTTTAAGTTCATCTATGAAGAAGATTCCATACTCAGGGATTTTGATAACTTTGTTCGGGACAAACTTGACACCAGCAGGAGGGGCTCTATTGCAGTGAAGAGCAGCAATGAAGTCTTCAGGTTCCTGACCAACTGCCTTCCTTTTCCTTCCTATGGTCTGAGTTTGTTTGGGGATTGCAAGTCCCTGAGATTCAAGTGCTTCCTGATGATTGATGCCAAGACTCTTGGCAACCTTTTCCAACTCCTTGTATTTGTTGGTGAGAGTTTGGAGTAGATCAGGTACACACTTGTTCTTCTTCTTCTTCAAGATAGGCACCATCATGTCCCATTCCTTGATCCCAAAGTCAGAGGGCCTGAATGGGGAGTATCTTTCATGAACTCTGGGTCCTCTTTCAATGGTCACTGCAATGGGTTCATTCTTCTTGTAAGGATGAATGATTATGTCAGTGATGGGACCTTCACCATTTGTCTTTGTCATGGTCCAGACATACCTCTCATAGTTCCTTTGCTTTCTTTCAGCATTCAGTTTGGCCTTTTGATTTGCCTCCCTGATCATGTCAGCCTGAAGCTTAAGGAACTGTTCTCCATGAATTTTCTGCTTAGTCTCCTTGATGACCTCAGTAGCCACTTCAGAAATGACCGGTCTACTGAGCAACTCATTCTTGAGTTTGTCATCCTCCTCTAGTGCAGCCACCACTTCCTCATTGGTCCCCCTGAATACCTTTCCATTATGTAGGGTGACTTCAAAGAGAATAGGTTCGTCAGGATCACGGCGAACCTCTCTTGTAGCTTGGGCAAGCTTGGGAGGGGAGTCCTCAGTCACCTTGATAGCATTCCCTTTGTCAGCCTGAGGAGGTGTACTGAAGGTAGACTCAGGGAGTTCAGTGGTTGTTGTTGCTTCAGTCAGAACAGGAGTTGTAATCACAGTGGTAGAACCAGGCATGAAGCTTCGTATTGGTACTGCTTCAGTGATGATCTCATTGGTGGATGTTGGTACTGATGTTGGTGTTGCCTGAGAAACATCCTTAGTCTGCCTATGTGGGTCCAACTGTTGGAACAGCCTCTGAGTTGGAGTAATTTTCTCCCTCTCAACAGACGCTTGAGCTTCAGTGGAAGCATCTGTTGACTGAGGAGCAGAAGGCTGAGTCTAAACTGGTGAAGTCTGAACTGAAGAGGGTGGAGCCTGAGAAGCTTGAAGCAGCTTGAAGATGTCTGAGACCATGCCCTTGATTTCAGAAGTCTCAGTCTTCAGGCTGGAGAGTTCAATAGACAAAGCCTGTTGTGTCTCAGAGAGTTTGGCCAGCTTATCAGTGTAGCAGTTCACCAATTCATTATGCTTGGTGGTGAGCTGCTCATACCCTGAAGACAGTTGGGTGATCTTGGACTCTTGAGCCTGAAGAGTGGTCAGGACTGAGGCTTGTTGAGTCTGAAAAGCCTGAAAATCAACCCCTTTGAACAAGTCAGGGAGGCCACTGAGCCCCTTGGAGGTGGCCTTATGTGAGTCCATGAACTTAATAAGCTTGAAGATCAGGATTGGGTCATCCTTGAACTCTTGCTGAAGGTTGTGAAGAGCCTGAAGGAGAGTAGCAAAGTTGGTTCCCTGATCTGTTGCAAGCTTTTCAAGAGAAGTTGCCAGGCCGCTGATTTTACCATCACTGGAGGCAAAGGCTGTGTTGAGCTCAGCCTGCTTCTCTTCCATGGACCCCCTGAAGTCAGCATATGAAGCAGCTGCCTCAAGGTGCCTATCATTGTTGGCATCTTCCATTTGAAAATAGAGTCACTCATTGTTGTATTCGCCAAATTCAACCAAGACCTTTTTAGTAATGGGTCTGGTATCATCCAGTTCATGGTTCTTTGGTGATGAGGGCTCAGTCTCCTTATGACTTGATGATGATGATGATGATGATGATGATGGTTGTGGTGACTGATGTTGGGGTGATGGTTGTGGTTCCTCAGGATGAGGTGATGGAGCTTCAAAAAGTTGTTCAGTGGCTGGAGTTTCAGTAGGGTTGACATCTTCAGTATCCATGTCATCTCCAGCCATTAAGCCTGCATCCTCCTCAAAGTCAACAAGGTCTTCCTCTGACTCTTCATCGATAAGCAATTGGAGATCAGCCAGAGTAGGACCCTGAAGAACATCCAGCTCCCCCTCAGAAGAGGGTTTGCCTTCGTTGTGGTCAGTCCCTGACCCCTCCAGGAGAACAGAGTGGGTTGTCTCTGCCTGGTCCACGGGGTCAGTTTCCGAGGAATGCGCACCATCGTGAGTTGTTGTAAGTTCCCTATCAGTGGGTTGTATGTTTCCCTCTGAGTCTAAGGGAATGATTTGGTCGCCCTCAGACAAAAGCTGTGATTTGCGAATGTCCTCATCGGGCAATGAGATGTTGGGGTCTCCCTTTCCAACAGGCTTGTTCTGGCCTGTCGAAGATTTAGAGACCTTTTCTCCCTGATGCTTAGGTTGTGATTTACCTGAGCCTTTAGCAGGATGTGATTTGGTGTGGGTCCCCTTCTCAGTAGAGTGGTGCTTTTCTACCGAGGGTATAGGACCCTGTACTCCCTGAGACACTTATTGTGATTTACCAGTGCCTTTAGCAGGATGTGATTTGGTATGGGTCCCCTTCTCAGTAGAGTGGTGCTGCTCTACCGAGGGTATAGGACCCTTTACTCCCTGGGACACTGATTGTGATTTGTCAGTGTCTTTAACAGGATGTGAGAGTTGAGTTGTTCCTGACCCCACTGACTTGTATATGTCAGTAGAGTCATGAGGAGAGGGATTGCCCGAGGACACTGAGTGTGATGTCTCAGTGCCCTCCGTTGGCGTTTGTTTCTTGGTCAGTGGAGCGGCCTCAATAGTGGGTGTCTCAGTAGGCCTGGTCGATTGTTGTTGCCTCCTTTGTTTAGGCTTTGGGACAGAGGTACCAGTGGCGAGTGACTTGGGTTGAGCCACCTTCCTGGTTCCTTGTCCCTTCTTCCTCTTCACCTTCTTGGTGGGAGAGGGAATTGGTGAAATTTTATTGTCACCCTGGATAGCAGAGAGCATGTATGTGGTCAGGGCGACTGGTGTAACCTCAGTAGGGTTACGAGAGTAGTTAGTCTTATGTAAGACCCCAGGCTCAAAGCCTACACCATCAGGCTTAATGTACTCGGACCCTAACAATTCTTGCAGGGCACAGGAAATGAATCTAGGGTAAGACATGAGTTTTTGCCTAGACTTCCCACCCAATTTTGCAATGAGGTCCCTGAAGATAATTTCTCCAAGGTCGATTTTTATACCCTCCAATAGACAATACACTATCATTGATTGAGTAGTGTTTAGTTGGTCAGTGGAGGATTTGTTACCCCCAAGGACCTGAATGACAAAGGTCATCAGGATTCTCCAGGGGGCTGGGAACCAGGTTTTGATGATTTGGGCTTTGGATAGAAGGGCCCTTGGGGTCACATCAGGGTGATTCTTATCATATGGCCCTAGTTCCAGCAAAATTGCTTTCACTTCCTCTTCCTTGGGTTTGATAAAGGTTTTGTATGTAAGGGTCAGGGGCTTTTTCCCATTCTTCACTGAGAACCTTATGATTGCATCCTTTGGCACATCAGGGTTTTCAACCACTGTTGTACACCAGAATTCCCTCAAGTAATCATGATAGATGATAGAGGGGGTCTTTGTGAATGCGGTGGAGAGAAAACAGTTTTGAGGTATTTTACTACATCTTTGTAGTCTGAGAAACCTTCAGGGTAAGCAAAATTTCCCACGACATTNAGGGGCTTTTTCCCATTCTTCACTGAGAACCTTATGATTGCATCCTTTGGCACATCAGGGTTTTCAACCACTGTTGTACACCAGAATTCCCTCAAGTAATCATGATAGATGATAGAGGGGGTCTTTGTGAATGCGGTGGAGAGAAAACAGTTTTGAAGGTATTTTACTACATCTTTGTAGTCTGAGAAACCTTCAGGGTAAGCAAAATTCCCCACGACATTATTTTTGGTCAGGTCAACGCTCTCCATTTGATAGTCAATGTTTGGAGCGTATGTAATAGCTTTGGAAGAAGCCATTTATGGTTGGAAGTGATCGAAGTTTTGGTCGAAAAGAGAGAATTCACACACACCAATGTTTTAAAAAGCGCGCCTAAGGCGCGCCTACTCCCTAAATCCCACGAGGCTCTAGCCTTTGGGATTTTTTCAGATCGAGGCTCACGACATGCATGAATCCCGTAAAAATCTTTGCACCTTAGGGATTTTTGCGCTTTTACGCCTTGGGGATTTTTGCGCCTAGAAGATGTAACGGGGTTTTGGCCTTTTTTTCTTAAGAGTAAGATACATTTTTGGCTTACATTTTATATACATTGGGCCCTTTAATTTATAAAGTATCTAATAACCCTAATATTTTAGAAAATAACTAACACACACAGTCAAAAAAGACATATATATTTTTTGTAATCTAATGTATAAGAATAGTAGGTTATTAACAGATACAAATGTTATTTTGTTTAGTGTTAAGTGTTACCAAACAACTATAGATTTTTTGTTGTTGATAGTTGATAGAGATACATGGTAATTTGTTAAATTTTATAAGTCATAAACTCATATATTGTAATGTATATTAAGGGATTTAGGGTAGTTCATGGATTCTGATATGTTGCTTGCTTGATATTTTGGGTTTAAATGCAAGCTTTGTTAGATGTAATAACTATTAAGTGGCATTATGCATTGAATATTGATATTTTTGTGTTATTTAAGCTGCATAAGTTGTCACATATGTTATAAAAAAATCTAAATGTATAGTGCGCCTCATATTTAGGAATCATGCGCCTTGGTTTGCGCCTCGACTCGAGGCTCTTTGACCCCCTTTGCGCCTTAGTGCGCCCTGAGCCTTTCAGAACATTGACACACACAGAATTAAAATAATTTTGCAAGAGTTTGTTTTTTTTTAAAATTATGAAAGCATGTGTGTGTGTTTCTTGTGTGGGGGGTATTTATAGGGGAGAGATTAGGGTTTTGGAACATGTGGATATCAAGGTGGTTATAAATTTGTAATTTTGAAATATTTGATATCCGCATTTAATTCCATCTCTCTACTATCCTCGTTTTTCGCAACTGTCAAGGTGAACAGTTGCACGTCTCTGCAAAAGTGCACTTTTGCAGAGATGACATTACCACATAAGGTATTATGTGAGTGTGAGCATTTAATGCCAAGTGGGTTTGGTAAGGGATTGTGGGGGCTCAAGAGGTGTTTGCCAGAAAGGATAAAACATATATATTCTTATATTAAATACATGTCAGTTACCAATCCTAGGACATTTACTAACTAATACTTAGAGCATTTAGTTTGACATTGAATGCCTCATATAAATGTCCTGAGGCCCCCTTTCCCTGAATGTCATCACTTCAGTGTGTTGTGATGAATGGTGATTCAGTGGGCGGGACAAAGGTAAGCTCACT
>LBNU01013851.1:36052-64825 GCA_014162995.1 Artemisia annua | reverse complement strand
AAAAAAAAAAAATAAAAAAAAAAAAAAAAAAAAAAAAAAAAAAAAAAAAAAAAAAAAAAAAAATCTTTTAAATACTAAAAGTTTAGGCATGGTTAGGCATCACATTGCCACTAAAAATAAGTAATTAGGCATGATTAGGCATGAAATTAGTTGGATTAATTCTATTGGTTAATTACAAATTAGTATTAGGCATGGTTAGGCAACATTGCCACCACCCTTAGTTGCTTATGAAAAACCGTTTTTCTGCTTTTAAATAAGTAGAAAAGCATAAAGTGTTTAGATATCAAAAAAACAAGTAAGCAGAAATAATAAGGCAGTGACAAACATGCACTAAACATTTCTTTTCTTGGTGGACATATATTTCTACATTAATTTTCAACACACCTTGTATAGTTGGAGTTTTGGACATGAAAACTAAGAGTTTCAAAATTATATCGAAAACCTTAAACTTTTTATGTTTAAATTATTTTCATCAAATAAAAATTTGTATCTATTACCTGAACTTAATTTTTTATAGGGTTTTGCTAACCTCTGCCCAGTGGGCATGGGTTAATCTGTTTATAAAAGGAATATTTTAGTTCATTTAAGTGTAAATCATGTTCAAATATAGTAATTTACAAGTTCATTTAATGTGTATTTAATGCATTTTTTGGTTAGTAAAGAAAGTTTTAGTTCATTAAATACACCTTAACCTCTGCCCAGTGGGCATTGGTTAGCAAAATCCTTTTTTATAACCAATTTTACTTGCAATTATTGATTTATAAAACTGACTATAATTGTAATTGTAATGTTTATATGTTATAAAACTGACTATAACCAATTTTACGCAAAAAATAATTTGATGCACAGAATTTTAATTTTTATATGTTATACACAATAAATTTTTTGATGGGATACTAAAAGAAAATTAGATGCAAAATCGAATTTTTAATGGACAAAGTGCCGATTTATAAATTTTAAGACACAAATTGGTCGAAACTATTTCACTACATATTTTTTTTTATCAACTAACGTTTCATATAGTTTTTTGAAAACATTTTATATAAATTATAATTTTTTATATTCTTTTTTTCACAAATTGGTCGAAACCATTTTCACCCACTAATACCACGCCCACGACGTCGTTCCACATAGTACGTACTAAGTAACAACTTCCCAATTCCCCACACAAGTGTCCCCACATAGCAACCGACAAATCAACCCCAATTCCCCCACTTGTACACTACGCATCACGACTTGTACATCAATCTCGCTTCTTCATAATCATTTCCCATATCAAAACAGTCTCATTTTTCCCTCTTCTCCACACCAACAAAACAAAACAAACTAATCAATGAGACTAAAGTCACCGTCACAGACACCGTCACCGGCGACATTCACCGACCATATATACGGTGAAATGCCGTGTGTATACTCACCGGAATTAAAATCAAGCGCCGTACAACACCGTGCACGCGCCGTCGTATTGTTGCTTTTAGCGTTTGTGTGTTCTTATCTTGTGATGAATGCTGCTTTTGACACGTGTCAGATCCGGTTTTCTGATTACTTTTTTTCTTCTGCTGAGATTTTGTCCTTTGATTCCTTTTCGGTTAGTTTCTGTTTTAATTACAGTTTTTTATTTTATTTATTATTATTTTTTTGTTGCTAATTGCTTGTTTTGATGTACATTGTATAGATTTTATTTTACGCGTTATGTATACTAGTTGGATACCCGCGCACAGCGGCGGCGAAAAAAATATAGTTATAATATAAACATAATGAATGAATTGCTAGTCCAACTCTCTTACAATTCAGTACCTGCTTAGTGAATTCGTTACACAACACTCCGAAAGTATATATGTGTTCGCGCATAAAGACCCTCACAATTTTTTACCCCTCAAACACTCCCCCAAAAGTTATAATTTTGACGAATCAAGTTTGTATTGATTCAAATAAGGTTAAAGTTGTAAAAATTTAATCAAAACAACCCATTAGAAACGCAAAAACTAAAAACTTATAAAAATATATCAAAATGGATGTTGAATTAAAGAGCACAAAATTTTAGAAAATATGGTGAAATTAGACCATTAAAAAAATAAATAGATCAAAAGATATTTCAATTTGAAAATAAAGGTGATTTTTTAGTTGAGAAGTGACACATGTCACCCCATAATTGGAGCTCCTTATCTTAATTTTTGGTGGAGCCCACAACTTAAATGCTTTATATAGTAGTATAGAAGTATAGATATAGATATAGATATAGATTGAGCTTTGCTTGTCACACAAGCTTTTTAGAGCTTAAGAAATTGAAGCTTGAGGTTTAAAGGTGTTTATTTTTCGTAAATACGGTTCTACGTTTATTTTGAGAATTAGATTGTTTGTCCTCTTTTGAAATTTTATAAATATAAGCTCCAGCCCCTATAGGTTGTTATGAAGTGTATAGATTTTACGCGTTATGTATATTGCTTGTTTTGATGTACATTGTATAGATTTTACGCGTATGTATATTGAGCTAATTTGGTGAGTATTGATAGTGATAATGTTGATTGGAGTTTGTGGCAAAGCTTTTAATATAGCTAGCTTTTAATTTTTATAAGCTCTCCTTGAAGGTAACTTTTATTGAAGCTTGAAGTTTAAAAGGTTTAAAATTGTTTGTCCTCTTTTGAAATTTTATAAATATAAGCTCCAGCTCCTATAGGTACTTATGATGAGTGTTAAGTATTAGTTTTTTTTGAAACGCAGCATAAATATATAACACAACAAAGAAAGGAACAAATTAATGGCATCCCAAACTCCTCATCAAGCTGATAAGGAGATGAGACCCGAAAAGAAGAAAAGAACAGCCCCCACATTAGGCCAACCACTGGACATAACTAAAAGAACAAACTAGATCCCTTGTGCCAAACACTGAACACTACACATGACATATGTGATCCCATGTGCCAAACACTCGGACAACATCTTTTCACTTGTAGAGCTGCACACTAGCACATATAACCTGTTACAACAGTACACGAACAATCCCTCTGTCTTTCTTTGAGCATGACACCGGAACACGACACCGGAACGCGAACAATCTCTCTGTCTTTCCTTGGCCACGAACTATCTTAGAACTGAAACACCTTTAGCATAAAACTGCCCAACGCGAACCACAAGAACAGAACCGCGATCTATATTGATAACCAAGCAGCACCCGAGACAGCAACTAACCCAAATAGCCCGAAGACATGAAAACTGAAATGTTAAAAACATGATACTGCGAAGTTAACACGAGAAGGACGAACCTTTACACCAATCGACCCAGTTAAGTATTAGTAATTGCGTGTTTTGGTGTATAATTGTTGTATTAGATTCTAAGCTCTATGTACGTTGAGCGAGTTAATTTGATGATTAAAGAGAGTGTTGGTGTGTATTAGAGCTAATCTTATGATCATTGATAGTTCTGCTCTTTTTGAACAGCCGAAGTACTGTGAATGTGCTCCTTTAATAGCCCATTATGACTTTCCTGCTATGTCAGATTGGATGTTTCACTTGAGTATAAATCATTGCCATTGTAGAGGTAGTGTCACTTTACAAGGTTACAACAGGGAGAACTAAGATGATAAGTTTATTTGACCAGCATTTTACAATAAGACTAGTATCACCAATTGCTCCATGTTTGTAATTTGCCTCGAACATATACGAGACAAGGGAATTTCATAGCATTATAGAATAAGAAAGATCTTGTAAACCCAGATGACGAGTGACTGGTTCACATGATGTGTCAATGGAAGATGTGCCTTTCCTTAGCGTCGCCTTATTTAGGTCTTGCAGGAACTTTATTATATTTATTGATTGATGCATAAATTGACATAACACTCGGTAATATGAGAAACGTAAGCTGTAAATTATGCATATAGATTTTAATTTATAATGATAATGGTTAGTTAAATCTGTAATCTGGTATTTACTGAAAAATGAAAATCACTATTTACAACTTTTGTGGTAAATACTTATCACGTGGAATTTTAAAGGTTTTTTGGTGATTAGTTATAAGCTATCATAATGTTGCTATTGTTCATTGGCAGCTAAATGTGAAGTAGCATACAACACCTCTTCATGACAACTTCAAATGTCTTGCTATTGTAGGACAGTGCTGATACTAGTCTGGAAACAGTCTTAAAGGCGGCTTCTATGGAGGACAACACAGTTATTATAACAACTTTGAATGAGGCTTGGGCGGATCCAAATAATTCAGTTCTGGATCTCTTTCTTGCAAGCTTTAGGTCTGGTTACCAAACCAGTAGACTTTTGAATCATTTGGTGATTATCGCTCTAGATCAGAATGCATTTGCAAGTTGTAAGCGTGTACATACCCATTGTTTTGCTCTCACTACCGAAGGAGTGGATTTCTCTCAGGAGGCCTATTTTATGACTCCTGATTACCTGAAGATGATGTGGCGACGGATTGATATCTTACGAACTGTGCTTGAAATGGGATACAACTTTCTCTTTACGGTAATACTCTCTCTCACACACACATACACTCACCGACACATACAATATGGTCATTAGAGCTTAACTGACACCTGCATTATTTATTCTACTCGGTATATGTACCTTGTTTAGTTAATTTCGGTACTGAAGCTAATAGCATGTGGAAGATACCATATGACAGATTCAATATGAGTTGCGTTATTTAAATAATATGCAAGACCAGTAGAATGTGGATAGCAATCACCATGATTAAGAGGTTCATTACTTCGCTGGAAGATGTGTCTTGAATAAGTCACATTGTTTAAGCTTTTCTAATTAAAATGTATGCTAGATTGCTAATGAATACAATGTGCTCATGGAATGAAAATAGGATACACGAAAAATGTATAATGAAACTAGTGAATCTGTACCATGCACGTCTTTGCACATGAGCATACAAGTAAATAAACATCAATTACTTGTGCAAGTACCACTAGTGAAGAGGAGCAATTGGAATTAGATAAAAAATTATTGTTAGCCAGTCTTTTAATGTTACAAATCCTCACCTTCAAATGATTTCAACACATTTGACCCAGTTTAGCCAGTTTTTTTATATTTACCCATTTGACCCCTTGCCGCCAAATACCCCTAATTGGACCATTTTTAAGACAATGGGTTGAAATTCCCACCTCTGCTTTGCTTTTGATGACTCAAAATGAAATGTTGCTTTGACAACTTAACTATGTGCCTAGTGTATATCGGACTAGAGTCTAGAGTCATATCAAATGTGTTATAGTCTGAGGTTGTGCCATTATCCACCAACTATTCGCCTAACCTGTTCAAAGTTCAGACCATCAACCATCATATTAGTTATTTGTAGTTGCGATACTGGACGTTAGCTAAGACTCTTTGCTTCACGTGATAGATAATCATTTCTTCTCAAATATATAATATGTTGGTTTTTCTTCTTACAGGATGCTGATGTCATGTGGTTCAGGGACCCATTCCCACATTTCTATCCAGATGCAGATTTTCAAATCGCATGTGACCATTACTCTGGAAACTCAACTGATTTAGGGACTAATATCGCCAATGGGGGGTTTAGTTTTGTAAGGTCAAATATCCGGTCAATAGAGTTTTACAAATATTGGTATTCTTCAAGAGCTTTCTATCCTGATTTACACGATCAAGATGTCCTTAATACCATCAAATTCGATTCTGTACTTACAGACATCAACTTGAAATTGAGGTTTTTAGATACAACATATTTTGGTGGATTTTGTGAACCCAGTAAAGATTTGAACAAAGTTTGCACAATGCATGCAAATTGCTGTGTTGGTTTGGAAAATAAAGTTCATGATTTGAAGATTATGCTTCAGGATTGGAAAAAGTTTATGGCTCTTCCTTCTAGTATGAAGTCTTCATTAAGACCGACTTTTAGTGCCCCTAAAAACTGCAGGTATGGTTATCTGAACTCCCATACAATTAGTTCAAATTTTTATGCACCATTAACTCTTTGACCCACTATAGCTGTTGCCGGTGGATTCTTTTTTTAAGAAGTTATACAATTTTTTATTTTTATTTATTTATTTTTTATTTATTTATTTATTTTTTTGACTATAAGGCATTAAAATAAAATTTTCATTTTACTCAAGTTTCTCAGTTTTGCATTAAAAAAATTCCACAATTAATTTATCTTTTTATAAGGTAGTTTTGTAAATTAAGATTATAACTCAATGGTATAAATGTATAATAGCTACTTCACATGGATTTTGACAAAAGAAAAGGTAAATGATGCATGTGTAGCCTGTGCATACCACAATTAATTTATCTTTTCATGAGGTAGTTTTGTGAAGTAGTGTATGTTCATCTCTAACATGCTTCCTTTTACATTGCAATTACAGCCTCGCTTTGCTTCGGCACCTTGGTTTGTCGGAAGATGGAACTAGGGTCGAAACAGTCAGTTAACGGTTAAGTATTTCCAGCAAGTTCTTTGATGTAAAGATGTATCTTCTAACTATCCGGCTTTCCTTCCCCCGTGTAGTAAATTCTTTTGTAGAGAATGAAATGATAAGAGGATACATATCCATTGCACGATAATGCAATGAGATAGATGTATTACATAAAACTAACAGACAAACGGCTGATGTATACATATAGATACATAAAGGTCATGTTTGGCAACACCTTTTTGGAAGCGTTTAAGAGCGGTAAGCGACAAGCGACAAGCGTTTCAGTCTTAACGCTTGTTTGGCAACACTGCTGCTAGCGTTTAACAACACCTCAAAAGCTTGCAATCTTAATGCTTCTTAAAGAAGCTTTCCAATATACCGCTAGCGTTTACTTTTAATATTACCAATTTACCCTTAAAAAATAACATCCATTCATAAGTATATGCCCTTTTACGTAATTTTACATTTTATAATTACAACTACAGCTACGTTACCAAACACGTTTTTTAAGCAAGCAACTAATGCTTATTGCTACTGCTTACTGCTACAGCTTACTGCTTATTGCTACTGCTTACTGCTACCTGTCGCCAAACATAGCCAAAGCCTCTAGGCTCGATATCACATCGTGTAGTGTTTTATGAATTTCTTTTAATGGGCTCCTACATTTGGTTCGATCAGTACATGGGTCCACAGTAAGTGTGTTCCTCCACATGTGAAATCTAATTGTAAGCTTTGCTTTGTGACTTACAAGTCACACTACCTATTGGACGCGTCCCTTTTTGGGTTTTAAGTATTCATTGATCTAACAAATTTCTAACTTCCAATTTGTCTAGATTAGTTGGAAGTTATTTTTCATCATAAAATATGCTTTACGTGTGTTTATATGTTACATTATATCTAGATGGAAGCTTGTTTGTTAAAAATATTAGCAGACCACTTGCGCGCAATGCAGCGATGATATGAAGACAATAGTCAATAATATTACGAGTTATCAAAAGTATGCGGAAGAATGAAATTTAGGGAAATGATCAAATTGTATTTAGAAAAATGATCAAGTTACAAATGAGGAGAGAAATGAGTTTTTATAGTGATTAACTAACTTTTTAACTAATTAGGCGCTTAACAACTTTGAACATACAAATTTACACTTACAGTCCTTATAGTTTGATTTGTTTGCAAAATGAGTAAAAAAATTAATATACTTCAATACCTCCCCCCCAAGTTGGAGCTTCTTGAAGACCTAACTTGTCAGCTAAGAAAGCATGCTGTGAAGATCCCAAAGCCCGAGTCATAATATCCGCTAGTTGTAAATGAGTGGGAATATAAGTAGTCTGCAATCTATCTTGAACCTTGTCTCTTGTAAAGTGACTGTCAATATCTAAGTGCTTGGTTCTCTCATGATAACATGGATTAATACCTATTTCTTGAGTAGCTTTATTGTCACAGAATAGTGTTATTGGGACTTGAACATGAATGTGTACGTAGATCCTTTAGCAGATAGGTTAGCCAAACAAGCTCACAAGTTGTTGCAACAATACTTCTATACTCTACTTCAGTGGAAGATCTAAACACCGGTGCTTGCTTCTTAGTCTTCCATGATACCAATGAATGCACCAAAAATACACAATATCCTGTCAAAGAATTTCTTGTCATCAAACAGGAAGACCAATCAGAATCAAAGAATCCTTCAACCTTCAAGTTAGTCTGAAAAAGATAGACCAATCCTTTTGAAATTGTCCCTTTTAGATAACTAAGCACATGTACAACTACTTGCATATGAGGTTCCTTAGGAGAAGAGACAAACTGACTCAAATGTTGAACTCCATATGAGATATCAGGCCTTGTCATGGACAAACAAAGCAGCCTTCCAACTAGTCTTATGTATGCTTCTGGATCAGAAATAGGATCACCTTTGTCCACTGATAGTTTGAGATTTTGTGGTAATGGAAAACTTATAGGTTTAGCGGTTGTTAACCCTGTATCTTTGAGAAAATCAAGAATATATTTCCTTTGGTGCAAATGAGTGCCTTCATCAGTTCTGCACAACTCTAGACCTAGAAAATATCTTTGCCAATCCCAAATCTTTAATTGTAAACTTCTTGTCCAATGCCATTTTAGTATCAATTATGTCCTGATCACAGTTTCAATAATCAAGACGTCATCCACGTATACTAGGGCCACGGTAAAAGAATTCGCTTCTGCCTTCACAAATAGAGAGTAATCATGCTTGGACTGTTTG
Source organism: Artemisia annua (assembly GCA_014162995.1). NCBI lineage: Eukaryota > Viridiplantae > Streptophyta > Magnoliopsida > Asterales > Asteraceae > Artemisia > Artemisia annua. The sequence goes on along the minus strand of LBNU01013851.1, from coordinate 56,200 downwards.
AAACCCAATGAAATGAGGAATTTTGAAAGTTCTTGGTTCCATTGTCCAGAAGCTTACTTAAGACTATAAAGTGACTTGCTTAGCTTACATACTTGTCCTGGTAAAGCCTTTGTATAACCTTTTGGGGGTTTCTTGTAGATATCTACTTCTGCATAGCCATGTAGAAAGGCATTATTAACATCCAGTTGGTGTAGTGGCCATCCCTTAGCAGTAGTGTTGGAACACGAAAAGTGTAAATCATTATATCAAGAACTTCTATTTATATTTTGTAATAATTAAGGGTACGTTGTGTAACTTAGTTGTACTTTGCGATAACTACTCACTCTCGCAACACTTGTATAGTTGCAAGGGGAAGCTAAGCGTATGTATAGGTATAAATACTCCTTTAGATTTCTTAAAATACCAAATATGCCCCAAAACTCATAAAGCTTTATATTCTAACATTCCCTTAATTTAGTGATATAACAAATTAACCACCAAAAATTTGTTTTAACGCATCATGAGTTTGTGAATATAACAAATTCATCTTACATCATTTTTATATTTACGTTAAAAAAATATATTAATGTAAAACTTTCTTTTGTAGCTGCAAAATGAATGATTTCGTACCCGCTAAATCGCGGGAAAAAGATCTCATTTCTGTATAATAGACAAAGTCAAATAGTTAGGTTCCGATGTATCTTTTATATAATAAAACAAAACCCCAAGTGGGGACTTTCACATTTCAAAAAACTCAACCTTCCCTTATTAGGAAATAAATGAATTATTATTATTAATTATTTTTAAAGATATTTAATGAAAAGAGCCTCATTATTTCCCGATTTGGTATAACTTGATGTAAATTCGTTTTTATATGCTTATATGTAGGTAAAAGGGAAAAATACACATGTACTTGCTAGCTATTTCATGATAGTTTTGGGTTAAAATTGAAAAACAGTTTAAAAAAAAGGAAGGAGAATCAACTTCTAAAAAACCAAGCTTAGCAATTTGCAAACCTAACACAGAAAATTACACTCCTCCATCTTCTTAATCGATTGTGTGTTCGGGGATAACTGAACTCAACTATTATGGTACGATTTTTCTTTTCTTTCATTAAATATACTTCTTTATGTTCAACAACCTAATACTTTGGATCGAATCAACAGAAAACTTAATTTGATTTGCTAATTTGGTTTACTTTTTTTTCCCCATCTACTTGATACACTCGAATTCAAATTGTTGGGTTTTTATATAATAGTAGATATTGATGAAGGAACACTATAACAGGTATGAATTAGTTTAATGATTATCAGTTTGTTGTTTGAATTTTTGGTGATATCGGTCCAGGTTAGTTCACAATTAATTTATCACTAAATTAGTGGTTTTGGGCCATCTTAAAATTAACACGAACAACAATGTGGATTTGTAAGGGTACTAATGTTGTGCTGTATGGATAACATTGATTATTATCATTATATATACTTTGTGACCTGTTACGAGACTATTTGAACTTCAAGAGTGTATGTGAGCAAACTACTATACATGTATGCACCATTTTTATGGGTGTTTCGTTCTGTCAGCTACAAATTCGCAGCTACAGTTTAGTTTTAAAGGTGTGATTAGACTTTTTATTTGGTGTTTCTGTCTACTGCAGTTTTAGGGGTGTTCTTGGATCATTTTAATGATTGTTTGGGCTTGCTGCAAAAGTAAAGTTTGAAAGGGGTGTTTGAGGTCGGTTTATGGGGTGTTTCTGTGTGCTTCAAAACTGCAATTTTTAACGGGTGTTTGGGTCGTTTTAAGGTCTGCTGAAAAGGTTGAAGGACAATTATCAAAATCACAAAAGGAATATCTTCTTCGCCAGCAGGTAAGTCTTATCTGTTGTATGAAAATATGCTTTTGGATTTTAGTCGTACTTATTGAATGTAAATCAGATGGGGGCTATTAAAGAAGAGCTTGGTGACAATGATGATGAAGACGATGATGTCGCTGATCTTAAAAGAAAGATGCAAGGTGCTGGAATGCCTTTAAATATCTGGAAGCATGCACTGAGGGAATTAAGGTGTGTTATCCGTGAACTCTGATGTGTAAACATATCTTTTTACATATGATTTATGTTTATGCATATACATCCATTTAATTCAAGGTAATTACTAATTAGTTGATTATATACTTTCTGGTCTTATTTGTGCATTTTCTATTAGGAACCTTTTGCGCTAGCTTTAGTTACTTTTACATATAATTGTCATGATAAAATATTTCAGCTATTTTTTAACCGTAACACAAAATTCTTTTATCAGGGGACTGCAAAAGATGCAACCTCAGCAACCAGGGTATAATAGTTCTCGGGTTTATCTCGAGATGCTTGCTGATTTGCCATGGGAGACTACCATCGAGGAGGTTGACTGGTTGAGTTAGACCTAAAAGCCTCAAAAGATCGGCTCGACACCATTCAATTTAGAAACGATTGCACTAAATGTGACGTATCCAATTAGTAAACCAATAATATCTTACAGTGATTTTTAATGTTTTTTGGGTAAATTTCCAGTGATTTCTATAGGAGGGGTCTGATTTGTAAAGGGTGACTTTATACGAAGACTTCAAGTTATGTGAGGAGGGGTCTGATTTTTGTCATTGTTTAATTTATTATTACTTGAAAGGTATTTTTCTGTAATGCAGTGAGGAAACTGAAAGAAGATTGGGTATAATGTTTATTGACAGAATTTATAATGTGAATGAAATTTATCCATTGACGTAACTTTGAAAATGTACAAGCTTGTGAACTTATGTGTATCCAAACATTCCATTACAAAGGTCTTAACGGATAACTAAGATATTGCGTATATTTTAGAAGCGTATCAATATGAGTATCCAACACAAATTTTACTGAGTGGATTTGTCTTTAATGAAGTTTTCAGCTAATTATAAGCATTCGTACAAGTTTATAAGACCATGGTTACTTTGTAATATTATTATCTTTTTATTCAGATTGCGAGAGGTTATCGAGACTGAAAAAATTGAAGAGTATAACTATTATAAGAAGAAACTTCGACAAGAGTATCATACCATACTCTAGAATTGATCTTCGCCTTTCTCAAGCCGCTACTCAAATGAATGACCCAAGTAAAGCTGGGCTAGCTCAAGCATGCATTCTTTGTCTTATAAAGAAGATTGATTATAGTATAAAAACAACAAACAAATAGGAAAACAAATCAAGTGAGTACGTTCAAGGCCGTCCCATTGATTTGGGAGGCCCGGTGCAAAATCACAAATGAGGCCCGCATAATCCAAGTCTTTCACTTTTTTTGTATGTAGCCCAAAGTTTGTCTTCTATTTTTTGTATGTGGTCTGGTTCAATTTTGATAATATTTAACAAAGATACTAAAAATTCAAAACGTTTATATATAAAACTATAAATATTAATGAATGTATACTAAATTGGGGGCCCCTTACAAAGGGGGGCCAGTGCGGTTGCACCATTTGCACATGCTAATCGCCGCCACTAAGTACGTTTAANTACTCAAATGAATGACCCAAGTAAAGCTGGGCTAGCTCAAGCATGCATTCTTTGTCTTATAAAGAAGATTGATTATAGTATAAAAACAACAAACAAATAGGAAAACAAATCAAGTGAGTACGTTCAAGGCCGTCCCATTGATTTGGGAGGCCCGGTGCAAAATCACAAATGAGGCCCGCATAATCCAAGTCTTTCACTTTTTTTGTATGTAGCCCAAAGTTTGTCTTCTATTTTTTGTATGTGGTCTGGTTCAATTTTGATAATATTTAACAAAGATACTAAAAATTCAAAACGTTTATATATAAAACTATAAATATTAATGAATGTATACTAAATTGGGGGCCCCTTACAAAGGGGGGCCAGTGCGGTTGCACCATTTGCACATGCTAATCGCCGCCACTAAGTACGTTTAAATATTAGTTGTTATGCTATTATTTCGGGAATACATGCATGTAGAGTTTTAAATTTTAACTTTTTTATATCTTTATAGGCTTTAGTTAGTGTAGTCAGAAGCTTATCAAGGATTGTTGATGAAGAGAATATAACGAAGCTAATATAACTCACAAGAAGGTTCCATTACAAACTCAGTAAAAAGTTGTCCTATCCTTTTTTATGTATTAGTTGATTTGTATGTGTTTAGCTATTTACATCAACCAGGTAAAAACTTGAGGTCAAAAGTTTTTGTGTCATGTCCTGGAATTAAACGTATCATGACTCATGATCCACAAACTTGTAGTTAGTATAACCAACATCTAAGTAAAATTTATAATATTTATTATTTAAAACCATAAATTTGAGGAACTTCGAATTCATGAAAATTGTCATAGTTTGTAGCATTGGTGAAGGAAGATTTTTTAAGAAATTTTTTTTTTTATCTTCCTCACCATTTCTTTTTCATCTTTTAAAAAAGGCACTCAAGAAAACAAAAAACGTTATTTTTTCTTTCCTTTCCTATTACATTTCAACTCAAGAACATAGAGTTAGTGTTTTGTGACACATTAGAACGTAGCAATGGTAGAAATATATAAAAACGTAATAGGCCTTTAAAAGACATGAATTGTAAATTATGTTATTTATAGTGGATTTATATTGTTGTTGTTTATAGGAATGAAAAGATTTAGAGATAAGGATATGTGTTTGTTACTTTGCGATCTAATAATTAATGAATGTGTTTGTTTTGTTATTGTCGAGTTTGGAACATACGATATATGAGTGAATTGATGACTTAGGGTTTAAGTAATAATAAGTTTGGATTTTATTAAGGATGAGATTGTTCCTGTTTATATAAGGTCAAGCCTAAGTAAAAAAATTAACATTACGTTATTCAAAAACATTAAAAAAACCCTCACCACAAGTGCGTTTACGAGTATTATAACTACACATATGATAAAATCCTAACGAAGCTAAGCTAATAACCGGACTTGACCGTCTAATGCAAACAACCTTTCAACTATGTGAGTAAAAGGTTAATATTTCAACATAGATAAGAAATAATTTGATCTAAATTATCGATACGCAAACACAACATGCGATAGCTAAACTTTGTACATAAAGATGACAATGTCTATGAAAATACCATATATGAACTTTTAACATATACATAAAACAAAATTATAAATTAAAAAAAAAAAAAAAAACTCTTTGTTTTGTAATAAACAAAAATACATTATTAAAATTTTTGAAAAAACTCCGCGCGTGCGCGGGCATTATAACTAGTTAATTACATATAACATTATAACAATGCTAACAAACTAAATAACACTAAAACTAATACATCTATTATTATTCCCCCTTGGTTATTTACCTTCTATTTTTTTGTTTTTACGATTTAAAAATGTATGTTTAAGACAATTTTTATTGAAATGAAATTAAGTCAACTTTAACAAAGTAAGTATCCAATTCTGTTTTTTATTAGTCAATTTTGTGGCTCAATTTCTATAAGTCAACTTTAACAAACTGAGTATCTCATATTGATTTAATTTTGTACGTGTAAGATGCGAAGTTTTCTTAAATCACTTAATATAAATTTTTATTTATTATATGATAGATTCAGAAACAACGAGTTTTTTTTATCTAGTAGTTGAAACTTGAAAGGTTAAATTATTTTTGTTTTACCTTAGTTTGGCGTAAAAAATAAACTTGCATGAAGATAATTCAAATATATATGTTGTAACCTTTTATTCTCAAAACAAATGATTTAATATTTAACCCGAGTTTTAATCAATAAATAATAGAGAAAATTTTCGAAATAGCCCAAAAGTAAAAACATGATCCACTTTTTAGCTCAAAAAAGCCAATTCTCAAAATAAATGGATGCAACTCCATTAATAGTTTTACACATGTCCCCTTTTGAATTTGTAAAGTATTAAGGGTGAGTTTGGTTTGTTGCTAGGAATGATAATGGGTATCGAATTTGGTATGGGGTATAATAACAATAGATATAAAAAAGTGTATCATTACGATTGTTTTGTGTTTGGATGACAAAATATGAAATGAAAAGTGTATAGATATTTGAGTTATGTAGTGAAAAAGAGAGGGCCCCCGGGAATGGATTTCACAGACATCAAATTGATGTGTAATGAATTTACGGATATGATATACCCGTTTTATTCTCCGGCCCACTAAACAAACACCTTGAATCGGAATGAAATTCATAAACCCATTCCGATTAGGGGATACCACACGCACCCTCAGTTGTTGTTTGGGATTTTTTTTTAACTACTATTGTATTTTCGTGCGATCAATTTTATCATTTTCGTGCGATAAAAGACAAAATTTGATCGGAGTAACGGTCAATCGCACAAAAAGTGTGAGACCATGGTTTCACTTTTGGGCTATCTGCAGATTTTTTTAAATAATTTACTTAATTCATTTATCTATACTTAGAGAAAAGAAAGTTAAACATCTCAATTCTCAATTGAAAATTGGACCAATTTTGAATAGTTGTGACCTCTTTTTGTTTTCTGTGACAGCGGATAATATATGCGATTCTTAATTAACAAAATATTATTTTGTGTTAAACATCCATTTTTTAACTTTAGTTTTTGCTTGTGGATCACCTTTCGTTACTATCTAAGTTGTGTAACCGTATGTATATGCATGCAAGCTTTCCTATTCTTGTCTGTTTATGCTTTCGAGTCTTAGGGTGATGTAGAACATTTGACTTAAGTAAACATGAGTTTTAGTAGAGGGCAAAAGGCATGATTAAAATGTGAAGGTTCACATGATTTACACCCCAAATTCAGTGACTCAAAATAGGCAGAGATTGAGAGAAAAAGATGAACCTTTTTTTTGCCACGAGTCGTATCCTTATGTAATCGTGAATACATCCGGTAATCACCACAGCAACAAAGAATGCAATCTTACATGCTTTGTTAAAGTGCTTAAAAAACCTAAGTTTTTCGTACTAATAAATGCGTACAAGTTTGTTACATTTATAGTCCAAAAATATCAAACTTTATAGAAATTTTCACGCTTCTAGTTGTGTAAAATGCTTTATTGGCTCTTAACATAAACTTGTTTAATTAAAAATGTATTTATCTGTTTGTCACACTTAATTTTTGTACACACGAGAAAGTGTAAAGAAATTAAGTGTTGCAAATTTGTAACTACCCTTTATAATGTGAACAAATTTTGTATTTCTTTATGCTTATGAATTTTAAAAATCGCAATCGTATGTTTGAAAACAATGAAATTTTTTATATCTTGGCACTTATAAACGTAACAATTTTATATATGTTTGTAAGTGCGAATTATTTAACAATAAAATTCGCATTTTTAAGACACGTAAAGATTTTAGTGTGAGTAAACGAGATTTTTATTTTTATTTATTTATTTATTTTTATTTATTTATTTATTTTTGTGAATGGCACCACACTTGAAATCCGGCTCCCGAGTTAAACCATCCAAATGGGCAGGCCCCGAGACCCGAACCACTAGGAGAGAAAGGAATCCCTTATTACTCATGGCTTTGCACTAAGAGGAAAATCCGGATTTTCTTTGTACTTGCGAGACTCGAACCCGGATAAAACCCTTACCAAGCTCCGGAATGAACCCAGGTGACCAACTGAGCTAAGTCGTTGGTTGAGTAAACGACACATTTTATTGTGATGCATGTTTTTTTTGTCTCTATCTATAGACTGTGCATATATATATACAAGTGTACTTGGAGAGTATTCCTTCAAATCAAACAGTTACTATTATAAACGCAACTAAAAAAAACACAAAAGATGGCCTCAGGTTCTAAGTCTCGAAAAGGTTCAAACTATGTCCTATCAGCTTGCAAGTTCTTTTTATTTATTAACTAAATAATTTTGCACCAGTGTGTATTGATATATAGGTTGATAGATTCACTAGCTAGGGCTTTTTAATGTTTTATGTTTCCCACATTTATAACGATTTTATAACATGGAATTTTATGTCTATTGGTGATAGATCCAGTGACAAGTGAAGTAGTAGCAGTATCTCCCAACACACTACTGAATGCGACAAGGTATGTTTGTGACACATGCTGCAAAGGTTTCGTTAGAGAGCAGAATTTACGTGTTCATGGACGAAGCCACAATCTTTCTTTCACTCTCAAGAAAAAATCGTCCAATGTGTCGAAGAGGTTTCTATGTCCCGAGCCCACCTGCATCTACCACAACCCTTCACATTCAATAGGAGACTATGGTGGTCTGAAGAAACATTATTTAAGAAAACATTCTACTGAAAAGAATCACAAGTGTGACACCTGCTCCAAGGCATATGCTGCTGAAGTCGACTTAAGAGCACATTCGAAGATTTGTGGTAAAAGGAATCACAAGTGTTCTTGCGGCATGAAGTTCCAAAGGTACAGTTTTTAAGCGAGTTGAATTACCTTTTTATTGCATAGTTTTCTTCTATCTAAAACAAATTTACGGGAAGCTTACAATATTTGATTTGTTTCAAAAAAATTGGAAAGTTAGAAATTTATTTACTTATTTAATAAATTTCATTATTATTTTGCAGAAAAAGTGACTTAAATCTTCATATGGATAGTTACTGTAATGCAAGAGGGTCTAATGGTACAACCAACTATTCATCAAGAACCGACGTAGGAAACAACTCAATCAACGTCACAAGAAACAACAACACTGAGAGTTTCATAGGCTCAACTTCATCGTATCCACTAACGTTCAACATGAGACACAACTCAGTCCAAGTCACTATCAACCAGAACAACAGCACCCTCACAACTCAGTCAGAGTCACCATCACTCCAAACACCTTTCACTTCCTACCCTACCATCTACCACTACGAGTCTCAGTTGCATGATTTCGCAGCACATCAAGGGAGCCTGATGACAAACAATTTCATGGGCTCAAACTCAGGCCAGAGCTTTCCTACTTACTCTATTCCATCAACTCAACAAAACCAACATGACTTTCAAAACAACTTTGATAACGAGTTTTATACACAGCCGCTAATGGGCAACAATGTCCCTGTAGAGAATGTTGATTTCTACAGCAACTTCAATGGTGGATCGGATTCCTACTTGACGCCAACTATGCACCACACTAGTTTGAATGATGAGATGAACAATGCATATGGGGGAGGGGTTGGATCATTCAACCAAGCTTATGGTCAGGGTTACTGTGGCTGAAAAGTCTTGCAAAGCGTTGATAACCTGCAACATAGACACATTGTTATTTATGGTTTTCTGTCTTCCTAGTTTACTTCCAATAAATAGGTTATGGGTGCATGCATGTTATGTTAAGTACAGTAGTATTTTGTTGGGTTCTTTAAATAAGTGTTTTGTTGCAGTGTTCGAATAATTTCGAGTATGGATGATATCTGAAGTTTATTGTATAAGTATTTGCATTTTGTTTTCATAATAAAATAAAATCCTTACAAAAACGGGCGTTATTATCTGTGACATGTTATGCAACTTTTATTTATTTCAATTCTCTTTTTATGTTGAATAATTCTGTTGTTATGCAACTCTTTTTTGGCATAATGAATACGTATTTGTTAATATAAATAGAATATGTATTTGTTACTATAATGAATACGTATTTGTTAAATAGAATGTAAAGGTGCGTCACATGAACTGAATAATTAAGCCGAACAAACAGACACTCATAAGCCTAGCTTGTTACTGAAGGTTGATTCCAGCCGCTTGAATTGATTAACCCGGTGGACGATGAGTGTTTTAGTTAAAGTATAAAAAATATAATGATTTCCATAACTAGAAAAAATTACACGGATGGTCCCTGTGGTTTATTCGGATTGCAAGTTTAGTCCCTAAGTCGAAATAAGTTGACCAGACAGACCTAATTTTGAAACTTGTCACCCTTTTAGTCCCTAATTTGGATGGGCCGTTAGTTTATCCGTTAAGTTATTTGCACCGTTAGTCCTCCGTTAATATTTTTTGCACCGTTAGTCTCCGTTAATATTTTTTGCACCGTAGTCTCATGTTTTTTTTTTTCCCCCCCTAAAAAGGTCGCTCTATTTTGCATGCGTTAGTCCTCTGTTAATATTTTGCACCGATATGTCGATCTTTTTACGTTTAGTCCATTTTTAACGTTCTCGTCATGTTTTTTAACGTTCTTCGTCGTTTTTTTACCATTTTTGCATATTTTTATGTTAATTGTCCATTATTTTTACGGCTCGTCTGTTTTTTAAATGTTTTCATCCATTTTTTTATATTTTGTAAATCTTTTAGCTTTTCGTCATTTTTTTTACGTTTTGCCATTTTTTTTTGATTAGGTAAGTATACTAAAAGAAAACTTGACATTTGATAAAAATGTTTATGAATTGATTTTAAATCACGATTTTGACCCCTTTCTGGTCTGAATCATCAAAAGTGTAAAACACGAAAGTTGTCCGGAAGGATGTTTTACATCAAGACTCGTGAGATTTTAACCTGAAAAATGTAAAACAAGGGCTGTTTACTACCAAAACTTAAGCCATTTTCGTTCGTTATCATTCGTTCGTTATATATCAAATCGGGCTCACCGGCCAGTGCATATGTCTTAGAGGAGAAAACTATATGAACATCTTTTACATCTTCGTCCGTTTTTCTCACGTTTTTATCTATTTTTGTCCATTTTTACATGTTTCGTCAGTTTTCTTTCACATTTTCATACATTTTAATCCGTTTTTATCCATTTTCGTCTGTTTTTCAAATAAGTTTGATGATTTACACAAGTACAAAATTTACAAGAGTTTATAAGTTTATAAGTTATGAATTTGGTAAAAAATGGCTTAAGTTTTGGTAGTAAACAGTCCTTGTCTTGCATTTTCTGGTTAAAATCTCATGAGTCTTGACGTAAAACATCATTCCGGACAACTTTCGTATTTTACACTTTTGATATTTCAAACCAGAAAGAGGTCAAAATCGTGATTTAAAATCGACATAGAAACATTTTTATCAAATGTAAAATTTTCTTTTAGCATACTTACCTAATCACAAAAAAATAGGCGAAAACGTAAAAAAAGGGCGAAAACGGATAAAAACATAAGAAAACAGACGAAAACGTAAAAAAGCGTACGAAAACGTAAAAAAACGGATAAAAACATAAGAAAACAGATGAAAACGTAAAAAACGGACGAAACCGTAAAAAAATGGACGAAAATGTAAAAAACGGACTAAAACGTAGAAAAGCAGATGAAAACGTAAAAAAAATGGGGACGAAAATGTTAAAAAGCGGACGAAAATGTAAAAAAATGGACGAAAACATTAAAAAACGGACGAGAACATAAAAAAATAGATGAAAACGTAAAAAGATTGACAAAAACGTAAAAAAATGGACGAAGACGTTAAAAAACGGACGAGAACGTTAAAAAATGGACGAAAACGTAAAAAGATTGACAACGGTGCAAAATATTAACGGAGGGACTAACGGTGCAAAAAATGAGGACTTTTTTAGAAAATGAGGACTAACGGTGTAAAAAATATTAACGGAGGACTAACGGTGCAAATAACTTAACGGATAAACTAACGGCCCATCCAAAATTAGGGACTAAAAGGGTGACAAGTTTCAAAATTAGGTCTGTCTGGTGTACTTATTTCGACTTAGGGACTAAACTTGCAATCCAAGTAAACCACAGGGACCATCCATGTAATTTTTACCCATAACTAATAAACGTCCTATGATCAAGATGAGTGTGAGATTAGGAGAGAGGATATTAATTTTAAGATTGAGGGTGAGGCTGCATAGAGGATTCATCAAGTGATTAATCGGTTAGGATTAAAATCAGGGGTCTATATATATGCAATGAAAAACGTGATATGATGTAGAGAAACTTCAAAACATTTCTTTCCTCTGGTTAGTAAAGTGAAAAATGAAAACATGGTTTGGTTTAATTGGATTTTTAGTCCTTAATCTATTCCTTTCTCTCAAGTGTAAATCTCATCTAGCTCTTTGCTAGCTTGATGCATTTATGCCGTTAATGAATAAATAAAATGTGTCTAGCAATCTATACTACTTATAAAGGTTGCAAAAACCGTGAATCAGTAGTTGGGGGGTCGATCACCTTGTACCTTGTAATCGGTTTCGGCGAGATTAATCGGATTTGCATTTTTGGTAAATTTTGGGTATTTTCGGCGAGTTTTTGGTATTCTCGGCAAGATTTTTCTTTAGAAAAACATGTTGGAATTGATATAAAAAGCGACTAAAGTGATTAAACTAGTTAACAACGAGTTTTAGGTATTCCGACAAGTTTGACTATCGTTGACAGTCGTTGACCGCCATTCACCATAATTGACCGATTTACATAAATCGGAAAGGTTGGTGACCCAGCAGAGTCTAGGCGGTGATTAATCGGCCTTGTAGGCCTTGTTTTGCAACATTACTTATAAAGAGTGAATGCTTATTCTTAAAATCTTGAATCTTATAAACTTAAATTAATGTAGTTTGCTTAAATTACACTTAAGTATCCATTAATATACCTTAAGCTTGATCAATTCTAAACATGACAACTTTTAAAAAACACACACTAGTAATTTTAAAAAACACATGCTTTGTATTTAAAAAAACACACATTTTGCACTAAATGTCAAACCAAATTCACAATTTGGCAAATATAATTATTTGCCGATACACCGTCGTTTTGCGTGAATATACGTCTAGTATCATATTATTACCCAGATGAAGATATTGATTAATTTTAATTCCAACACCTATGCCCGTATCTACAACTTAACCATGTACACTTTTGAAAACCAACTGAAAACACTTAACACATGCCCCTTTCTAAATAACTAAACCCCATGAATGAATATGTGGGTTGAGCAGACAGCTACACTTAAGGGATCATTGTTTGTTGGATCATCACACTAAGAGAGCTAGGTGCAGTGGAACCCAATAACATGTTATTAGGCTGTCATATTGATGTGTGTGGATTGCGTCTACTTAAAATGGTTTACCTCTCAAGGGATCTTGAGAAGCTTGCAATGCCCACCAGGCAGTGTACCTGACCGATGTAGTATAGTGTAGTGGCAAGTACCGGGGGATTGATCGTTCTACTTAGGGAATAGTGTTCGTTAGGATTGAAAACTATTCTAATTAGGTCTAAGGGTGAGGGATGATTCTTTTTGTATTTTTATATTTTATGAAAGCAGTAAGAATCTCGGTTTTTGAAGGAGTGGGCGGAATTAATTGCTAGTCAACTAACCCAAATAACTACAAATGCAATAAAAATAAAAAAACAAGAAAGTAAATGTAAGGAAAACTTATATGGAGAAAAATGTGTTTGCTTAGGTTTCACTACTCTCTAGCTATCTTTCATTGATTGATTAGTTTGTTATAATTGTGTGGATGACGGATTGTATTCATTAATACTAGTCGTGGGGCTGTGTACGTCCTTCCCCAACTCTATAAGCTTCTACCTCTTCCTATGGCGACACGTTAAGTATCCAAACCATGGCTTCCTTAGTAGTCACTTATGCATTAAACACAACCAATTAATCGTAGTACACATCCGATTAATGTTTTTTAAGACGTCAAGCAAGTTACCAATTGGAAGTTAGCCAGTTTTCTTAAGCCTAACATTGATATCATTCATCCAACAACAATTAATAACAAACAATCAATCAATAATCAATAGCTAGGTTTCATTACATCTAAACAAACACAAAGATAACCTAGCCTAGCATGTTAATATAAAGACAAGCATAAGATATAATCAAAAAACACATAGACATATTGATTGATTTGAAGGAAGACTTATCTTTAATTAAGCATGGATGAAACAAGGGTGAAAACCCCTTAAAAAGTATGTGAAATTCGACCTAGGGTTTATCCCTAAAGTTACACCAAAAGTTCCTCCCCCAAAGTGCATGAAAATAGAAAAGTATATATAGATTTTACAACTTGACGGCGTCACCCTTTAGCATGTGACGCCGTCATCTCGCCGCGATTAGGGTTTCATGATGGCCTAGATCCACTCTTGACGCCGTCTGGTTCTAAGGTGTTCTGGGCCGTCTCTATTTAACTTAAAACGTGACCACCTTGATGAAATAACGCGTGACGCCGTCACGTGTAAATGCCCAAAAATCTTTCTGGCCCGTCAAGTGCAAACTTCATATCCACCTCTTCATCAATGAGTGACGCCGTCAGGTACTGTTTTCAGCATATTTGAGACTTTGTCGTTTTCTTCACTTTTATGCTCCAAAAACGTCCAAAATGCTTCCTTTTTTAGATTTCTTCTTCAAAGTACCAAAAATGACAAAAGGAACGATTTGAGGATATATTTGACCAAATTATTACTACTTAGGGCTTAAATGACCCCCTAAAAGCGTAACACTTTTCGCCTCATCACATATCAGTGCCACCTTACTACCTCGCTAATAACACACCAATAACTAAAACATCATCCCCAACAAAACACAAAAAAATAAAAAAAATAATAAACCTTATTGGTGCCTGTAGATCCCGCCAAAAAAAAAAAACAAAAAAAAAACCATCCGTAAAAAAAAAAAAAAAAAAAAAAAAAAAAAAAAAAAAAAAACAACCCAACAATGCTCGTTGGTGGGCTGGCTAATGGAGGAATGACGGACGAATGATGCCTGCCGGTGCAAAACGGCAGCGACATTCCTGCAATTTTGCCGAATGGTAGACCAACAATGGCTTGCATCGTGCACTCTTAGCCATGTCCCATACACAAGGGAATACCTAAGGTGGTTCCCAAGTATTTTCGTGAACCATATCGATTTTTTAAGGTGGTTCCCAAGTATTTTCGTGAACCATATCGATTTTTCAAGTCTAGTGCAATATAACATAAACTTTCGCAATTTCTTTCAAAATTAATCATGTCAAAAGAATAAACTTCTGTTACAGGTCTTGCTTATATATGACAATATGCACTTGGTATCTTTTAGACAAGGGTAAATGCTATGCATTACCAACGTACTTTCAAGTTTGTGCCGACTTGAAACACGTACTATTTTATTCAATGACTTCAACAACATACTTTCAAATTTTGTTTCGACTTCACCAATACGAACTGCTAAACTTGCATCGCTAGTCCTTTATACTAACGACCGTTAGTAAATAACTTAAAATTTGGTTTTCTTACGTTTTCATCCGTTTTTGCACGTTTTCGTCCGTTTTTGCACGTTTTCGTCCGTTTCTACCCGTTTTTATACATTTTCATCTGTTTTTACATGTTTTTGTCCTTCTTTTACATTTTCATCCATTTTATACGTCTTCGTCCGTTTTTGCATGTTTTCGTCTGGTTTTATAAGTTTACGTCTGTTTTTACATGTTTCGTCAATTTTTACATGTTTTTGTCCATTTTACACGTTTTCATCCGTTTTTACACGTTTTCGTTCGTTTTGCACGTTTCGTCCGTTTTTACACGTTTTCGTTCATTTTTACATGTTTCGTCAATTTTTACATGTTTTTGTCCATTTTACACGTTTTCATCCGTTTTTACACGTTTTCGTTCGTTTTGCACGTTTCGTCCGTTTTTACACGTTTTCGTTCATTTTTGCACGTTTTCGTACACTTTTACACATTTTTATTCATTTTTGCATGTTTCCATCCGTTTTTACACTTTTTTCGTTGTATTTGCACGTTTTCATCCGTTTTTACACGTGCAAAAACGGACGAAAACGTGTAAAAATGGATGAAAATGTAAAAGAAGGACTAAAACGTGTTAAAATGAATAAAAACGTGCAAAAACGAATGAAAACGTGTAAAAATTGATCAAAACATGTAAAGGTGGACGAAAACGTGTAAAAGTGGACGAAAACGTGTAAAAACGGACGAAAACGTAAGAAAACCAAATTTTAAGTTATTTACTAACGGCCGTTAGTATAAAGGACTAACGATGCAAGTTTAGTAGGTCATATTGGTGAAGTCGAAACAAAATTTGTAAGTACGTTGTTGAAGTCATTGAATAAAATAGTACGTGTTTCAAGTCGACACAAATTTGAAAATACGTTGGTAATGTGTAGCATTTACCCTTTAGACAATGGTCTGCCACTACGCACACATTCCCTGCATGACAATAGTCTAACAATGATCCAGTAAGTTTACTCGAAATAGAAACAACAATTGATCATTAAGTGGCAAGTTTGAGGAAGTAGGGGAGCCACGGGTTGTTGACAAATTTTTGTTACTATAAGGGTAACCACATCTGGGGTGCTAACTTGTTAGAGAATTGAGGCACATATGTTCCAAAAACGGACGTAAGCTTTTGGTCCCCGAACATTAATACTTGTTTTCTACATATTAAACTAGCTACGTCAAATGTAACGACGACATACTCAAATCCAGACATATATTTTCCGTATATCACACGCCTTTCTACGTCAAGGTAGACAAAGTTTAACCAAACCCTGGTTCGCACCCGCTATCATTATTATCAGCTTTAAATGCCTTTCCATATACATAATCTTAGATATATAGGTCTAAGTTTACAAAATGGAAATTAGGTCATTACAACATAAAAAATTCTCATATATTAAAGGTAGTTTTGAATGTTGAAGGTGCATGCCCAATGCAACACCAAACAACTCAGTTGGACCAAAAGACTATTTTCTTTTACCGTAGATTAGGGGTGAGCATCGGTCCAGGACTGGACCGGACAGACCGGACCGAGGATCAAATTAGCCAAAAAGCCAAGACCAAGGACCGGACCGAAGTTGTCGGTCCGGTCCGTCGGTCGGTCCAACAAGGCCAAATAATCGGTTTGTGGTGCGGACCGGACCGACCGGATCGAGGACCGAATTAGCCAAAAAGCCAAGACCGAGGACCGTACCGAATGTGGTCGGTCCGGTTCGGTCTCGGTTGATCCTTCGGTCGGTCCGGTCCGTTCAGGTCGTTTGCTCAGCCCTACCGCAGATAAACACAAATCTATTTTCTGTAATAGTATTAACACTAGCAAATCACACATCTAGAATTTCTATATTTGTTTCTTAACCTCTTAATAGTAAAAGTAGTTATGGTAAATCGCTTAACATGTTCACGATTGGACCTTTAGTACTTAAATACATCACGCTCTTCTCTTTCAATTTTGGTCCTTAGCAGAGATAGGAAGTTGAATCTTTAAATTGGATATAGCGGTGTATTTACACATGTAACGCTCTATTTCCCTCCCTCTTGTAATTATTCTAGCTCCTTGCGAGTTTTAATAAAACCGCAATTGTGTATATGCATATGCATATGCATATGTATATGTATATGTATATGTATATATGTTGGGTCTAAAGTCAACCCAAATTGTTTTTGACAAGTATTTAAACATAAAATAGTCTAATACACCTTCTGAAGGTCTGTGAGCATAAAGTCTCTGATAAAGATGAGAGAGAATGTCACTTCATAACTATCAATGTGAACCTGATAGTTATCAGAAGTAAGATCCTCCCTGATGGTTATCAGAGAACATGTCTCCCTGATTATTATTCAAAAAATGTTACTCACTGATATAGAAAATCTGTGGGTTTTATATAAAGCTCAATCAATTATCTAGCTTCAGGGACGTCAAAGCTCAACCAATTGTTTCAACATTTCTTTTATAATTTTTTTTTTTCCAAAAGTTCACTTTTTTAACTTTTCACTTTTCACTTTGATTATTTTTGTCTTATAGATATAAATAAAAGATTCATAAACAGTGAGTTTTTGTGTCTAATAATTGAAAGGTTAAAATATTTAGGAATTTTGGAGTTTTTATTTTACCTTTAATAGAGGCAATTACTTTTGTAGCATGTTAAATGACCATGTTAATTCTAAAATAATGTTAATTCATTCATGTCTTGTCTATGATTAAGGTCTTCTAATGTTCATATGAACATGACCCATTATGTTGACCAAAGATAAATAAATAACGAGTATAATTGTGAACAAAAATTAGGGCCAACATGCTTTTATACTATCACAATTTTGCCTAACATAATTGGTCATGTTCATATGAATATTAGAGGATCATAATCCCTTGTCTATCTTATTGGCAAAACACTTCTATTGTTAAACTAGTAGTTAAACGAATCTATGAGCTTGTATGATAATTAAGAAAAAATCTACTCTAGCCTTCCTTGCATTGTATATTACTATGACTTTCTATCTAAGTACTTATTTTCGTTTATTTTACATTTTATTAACTATAATATCATTTTTTGAAAGATTGTTGTGTAGAAACATGTAGGAGGCACAATTTCACTACAATCAACATATAGTTACAGCTAATTATATACTATATATATAAATCACCTCCCAAATATAAAGATGAAACAAATCACATTTTTTGCATCACTCATGGCCCCACATATAGCTATTTTTGAACATTTTTGGTTACGTGAAATGGTTAAAGAAAGATGACTATGTCATTGACCAACTACCTTGATATAATCAGCAATTTAGATTGTAAACACTTGTTAAATTGTAAATGAAAAGCAAATTGAATATATTCGAGGAGTTCTAGAGATTAAATCATTCTTACATGTCGCACCGCTTATAAGTCCACATGATATTGCAATAGTAACCAATGTTTGACTCCTAAATTCTACATTTCTATCTACATATCAGTAGGGATGGCAAAAGCAACCGAAACCGATGGGGAAAACCGAAACCCGAACTGGTTGGGTCGGTTTCGGGGGCGGGTTGACGGGTTTGGATGCGGGTTCGGGTATGGGTTCGGATAATACCCGCCCGATTACCCGTACCCGTACCCGTATCTGCTTACCCGAATCTATATCCGCTTTATTGATATTATAATTAACTAGAATATATATACATAATATATAATTTGTTCCATTATATTTTTTATATGCGTATCTCTATTACATAAAATATTTTATTCTGTACATGAATTATCCAAAAGCGTTAAATCGTTTGATATGATATTCATTTTCTTTAACTTTAAAAAAATGAATATATTATAATGTTTTCTTTTGTTTTTTCGGTGGATTTTAATGTGACTTAATATTAATACCGCCATTTTGTCCATATAATATTCAATTGGGGATAACCGAAACCCGCGGGGAAAGTCCGAAAAACCGATGGATTTCATAAACGGGTGCCCATCGGGTTTTGGGTATGGATTTCATAAACGGGTACGGGTACGGGTTCACTAAAACCCGACCCAGACCCAAACCCGACCCGTTGCCATCGCTACATATCAGGGAATAGATTTTTTTAACGAAAGTTGAATAGGTAAGTCAATAATTTTTCACGAAATATTGAAGGGTGTTGTTAGCGTATGTTAATTAAATAAATATATTCATTGAACAACTACTTGAATTTTTATGTCAAAAAAAAAAAAAAAAGCTACTTGAATTTATTCACATATTTACTCGGGTACACTAGTGAAAAAATTTTGAGCAATTTACCCTTGCTACTTGGTAATTACTAATCGAATATCCGTGTATAGCGACGGTGTGTGTATAAGGGCAGATTTTTATATTTGTGAACTTATTATTCTGGTGTGACCCTTGATGCAATACTAATGCTTTTAATTTGTAGTCATTACGAGAGAAAAAAATGTTTTAGAAACGAAAAATGATAAAAGTTTGAAAACTAAAATATTTAAACTATTAATTTAATTAGGGATGTTGTTGCCATGCTATAAATGTGGGTCCCTGATTCTTTTTGTGGGTCCTGATTCTTTTTCTGTGGGTCTCTGATTCATTGCTAGTGTATTTTGTGTGAAGGATTGTAGCCAAGATATCCCCTATTATTAATTGAACAATTTTAAATTTTTAAGTTTTGAGGGGAAAAAAAAGCTTATTTTATAAGAGATAAGTATAGAGATTAAGTAACCATGTAAGATGGTCAAAGGTTTGTTAAGAGACATACTAATCTAAGGGGTGCCTGGCGGGGGTGTTTAAGGTGGTGGGGAGTGGGAAAGAGATTGATTAAAGATGCTTGGTTAGAGGGGGTAATCTAATGATTACCCACTAATGTGCAATGGACCATTATAGAGTAAATTGGGGGGAAGGAGCGAGGAAGGTGGGAGGTAAAGGATTGATTACCCACATCACTCATTCATTTGCATTCATTTTCCCTCTCTCATTCCTCACTACTAACCAGGCACACCCTAAGTTGTAAATTGAAAGCAAAACGAATACATACTACATTTCAAAAAGCATCTTAATGTATAAAGTTGTAATGACTTTTTTTTTTTTTTTTTTTTTTTTTTTTTTTTTTTTTTTTTTTTTTTTTTTTTTTTTTTTTTTTTAAAAATTTTTT